>SNQJ01S0024549.1:75074-111998 GCA_010110895.2 Picea sitchensis | reverse complement strand
GTTCGGCACAACGTTGCCTACATCTCCGGGCCTTTGTCTCTGTGGGGGAGGCTTCTTTATTTCTTTTCAAAAGATCAAAAGTACATTGCAGCAGTGCCAATTGGCTACAAGACCGATCTGGTCATGTTCTTCCAAATCTCTAGAACCCTGCAAAGAAAATGGCACGCAAAACAGACGTCCGGAGCTCTCAGCAATGGCCCGCAAGCGTCTGCTCCTCAATAGCTTCCCTGCATAAAAATGGCTTTGGCTTGGCTTCCCTTCAACATAAATCTGCTCTGACTGTCCTTCCATGGCCTCAAACAGGCCTGGTTTTTATAGATCTGAAGTTGGTTATCCATCCCCAACTTCCTCCCAAAATTTAGGCTCCAAAAATGGAGAAAATCTATTAATAACAGGCTCAATATCAAATAAAATCCAAAACCTTAACAAAAAACCCACTTTGCAATAATAATATGGGTGCAGCCCCCTAAATGAGCGCGCTCCTGGTCATATGAATGGACATGTGGCCAAGCGCCAGCCTAAAGGGCTGAGCGCTGGCCCATACCCGATGCTAGCTCCTGGTCGTGGGGCGCTTTGCATGGGATTGGTGGCTAACGATCTTACCCCCTTTTTGGTGTATGGCCCGGGTCGTATGCGATTGCCCGGGAACTGAGGTCCAGGCCCTATCCACCAACAGTCCCGCGCATATGGTAATCCATGGTCACGGTCATGTTTCTGTGCCGAGGGCTGGGCTAAGCCCCAACCCTTTCCCCTGCCGAATAATACATTCATTAAACATAAATAAAAAATGCGCCGTATAGCTGTTAAGAAACACTAGTGTCCCGGGTGGTTAGCCTGGCCCTGCCTGTCCATTGCTCGGAGGAGAGGTCGGGGGTTTGACCCCGGTGGAAACCATAAAATTTTACATAAACCACGAACCAACCACAGGGTGCCATGTGGCAGCCCATGAATGGGCCACGTGGCACATCAAAAACCAAAAAAAACTACCAAGTGTTGAATGTTGACTTGTCCACGTGCCTTCCACCTGTCACCATACCTGCCCAGTCACTGCCCTGTCAACCTTGCCACGTGTCTGCCATGTTAGCCTGTGCCACGTGTCACCCTTACAGTGGTGACACATGTCACCCTCTGACTGGTCCAATTGTCTGCCATACGCCACATCACCTGCCATGTGTCATCTCCAGGGGTTTCCACGTCATCTGTATGGCCATACGACCTGTACAATCAGCCTGCCACGTGGCACTATACGTACTGAACAATCATCCCCTTTTTTTCCCTGTTTGGGTTTTCAGACAAAACACGATATTTTTCACATACGGAGCCCGTTTGACGAAGTAAATATATGGTCGGAATCAGGAAGACGAGACGGATGCAATGGCGCTAGTTTCATCGGATTCCGAACACTTTCATTTTTGAGCCTTTTTGAGCCCTGTCAGGCTTCTGGATCCGATTCACGTCGGGTTCACTAGCTTCGGACATCCGTTTTGCGTGCCGTTTTCTTTGCAGGGTTCTAGATATCTGGAAGAACATGACCAGATCATTCTTGTAGCCAATTGGCACTGCTTCTATGTAATTTTGAGCTTTTGAACAGAAATAAAGAATCCTCCCCCACAGAGACAAAGGCCCGAAGACGTAGGCAACGTTGTGTCGAACTCCGTTATCAATTCTCGTGTTATGGTTTACTATCTTTTATTTCATTTCAGATCTGCATATGTGTATATGGCTGTCATAATTCCTCTCTTTTCCTCATTCTTTCATTAAGCTTCTCAATTGGATAATTAACGCATGCAAAATTAAAACTCAACCATAGTCATTAAAAGATCCTACGGATCAACTAATAGTAAAAGCATAACACTACTGGTTTAATCATATGTAATTACCCTAATCATATCTAAACTACTTAGTTGGAGCTATAATAATTATGACACAAATTATACAAGTGCATTACTTCTATATAATATGATATATACAACAATATTAGCTTATCATAACATATGATACAAAGCTCAGATTAACTATGGTTCAATTCCATAACATATGACACACCTATCATCAACTGTAACAAGGTAAAGTAATAGAATTGATTATACATACATGATAAGCATTACTATTTCGTATAAAGGGTGGTATAAGATTTATGTATACCACTCTTTAACATAAGCATATGATAGAATTGTTCCCATATGTTGTGATTCTCTATACACTATAGCTATAATAAGCATGTTCATTAAGCTAATGACTTGTGTGATAATACTTTGTTCAACACTATTAGAAGCTTAGAAATATCTGTAAGCATTGCATTGAATAGTATGTTTCCAATATACCTTTGTACTACTAGGATGCCATGTGCTTCTCCTTATTCCAACTTACCTATCATCGGTGAATCCCTAGCAACTAGTGACCTAACATGGTATAGATAGACTAGTAATCCTATTCATTTATAGGGAATAGTAATAATATATACGATAATGATCGAGTATCAGTATTAGATATCGTGTTGACCATGGGAATAAATGATAACATAGAACTAGATGTGATACACGTTGGAGTCCATACTTATTATGTAAATACAATACCAACAGATCAATAATAGGGGATATTATTTACATTATCACAGGCACACCTAAGCACATATTCTATGTAATCAAACAAGGTTCATAGGGAAAAATAGTGTATCATGTAAACACTAGTTCATAGAAATCAATATCATAGAAGTGGTGATTAGTGGTACTCAATCATTATGCAAATACAAGAAACTAGCAATACAATATATGTAAACAATGTGTGTAATCATCACAATGGAATTAGTAGTGATATGTCATGATATCATCTCTATATGGAAAATACGTGTTTGATATAAGCAATGATTTTGGTTGAAACATACTAGTATCACTACAGCTTACGAGAACAATATGGTTGAATAAGAGTGATTAGGGTAAATATGATAACCTTAACCTAATTGAAATGTTTAAATAGATCATATTTATTTCCATAAATACAATGGATTCAACACTGTACAGATTGGTGATCACTATTAAGTATTGATATCACTATGCTTGAACTAATGGCATTGAATCTATCTTATAAGCTTGTATAGAGTAATAAATAAGGACATTAAACCTCTTGCTTAATGAGTATACTAGGCATAATCATATTGAACTAAACCCATTGAAGACACCAATCTCTAGTCATAAGTTTCAACAAGGTTAAGCTTACTTGCCTAATTGATTCAACTTCATTATTTCAACTATGTTGTGTACTAATGGTAAAGGTATATGAACCAAACCCATTAGACTAATACATGGTCATAAGCTAGTAACAACTTTGAATAGAGTATCGTATTCTACCTAATGAAAAGCTTACATTATATCTAATATGGAACAACTTACTTATGCTTACAGATCCAACTTAATATAGGTAAATACACATACTTAATATATGAGCTATACATGCATTACAATGTAAATGAAAGGATTTAGCATAACAACTTATCAAGACGTTATCAAGAACATATGCACTGTAATTACCATAGTATTACTAACACATGAGCCTATTGTGTAAAGTAATGGTAATCTCTAACCCATTTTTAATTATATAGAATAAAGGGTAATCACTATAATTAACTATCTTGTTCAAAGTGTATATATGTGTTTAAATGAGGGACATTATTGGGATAAATTGAATGTATTATTGAATTTTTCTTTGTTAGACATCTAAAGGAATCTGAAACAGTACAATTTAATTGCAAATAACTCGGTCCTCCAATCCAAAACATGACTATCATTTCAGGATTTGAGAGCCTCCATGGAATTGATTGTGAGAGATGCCATGGCATAGATTATGAGAATGTGGGCACGCTAACCAATGGGGTCGAAACCTTAGCATCAAGTAGAAGCTTAAATCTTCATTCCAATAGGAAATGATTATGAATATTAATGAAAATTTGCCAAAAGGAGATGATAATTGTTACTGGATTCGATCTATGATTACTCACCATTATTTCTCCTTGACCTAGGTCTGTATCTCCTTGCCATAGCAGTTTATCTCATTTCCCTCATGGGTATCTATCTCTTTTCCCTCACGGGTATCATAATGTAGATTCAAGAGAAGCAACCATAGTGGGTAACATAGTGTAGATTCAGAGAAGCAACCATAGCGTGTCGGGTCGGGCTGGTTTGGGTTCATGTGTGGAGATGAGAGATACATTAGTACTTACACACAACTTATGTTAAGTAGAATTTATATACTCAGGCTACTCAAGCTATATACCCAAGTTACTCACCCCAGCTACCCAAGCTATCCCAATTAATATAAATCTATCCTTTCCTAAGCAATTCATATTCCTTCCGGCTATATACTCAATCTATACATGCACCCCAGTTACTCACACTTACACACACTTACTCACACTCTATCAAGATATGCCACATCGCTCCTATACTTTCCTAGACACCTTACTCTAGCTGCCCTAATTACTTAATCTACCTAGGATACTCACCTTGACTACTTCTGCTATACACCTCCACTACTAAGTTACTTAATCTATCTTTTTATTTTGCTTTATTACTAATTTGGCTATTCCTTTATTAATTAATTGGAAAGGCAGTCAAGGAGGCATGCTTGTTGAGCACAATGAGCCACCGATACAAGGAAAATACTTCTCTGGACGACTGTTGAACCAATTGATACCGAACTAACTTGAAGAGGAATATTCTTTTACTGATTTGGAAGGAAGGATTGGATTATGAGAGAATAAATCCAGGAAAGAAGAGTAATGGTTTCATGCAAATACGATATAGGTGATATAGATATGAAAGATATATAGGAAGATACTTATTGAGGAGTCGAGAAGCAGGGGAGCAGGAGAAGCATCCAAGCCTAAGAAAGAAAATACATAAAGTATGAAGGGGAGCAGGATAAGGGAAGAAATTAATACATTTAGCATTTGTTTAACTAGTAGATTCGATGTGATCGAGTAGAGTAGTTGTTTCACCAGTCCAGATAGATGGGGAAGGCAACTTGGTAGATGATATAGGTTGAAATATCGATTGTGAGAGTTTCCATGGCATCGATTATGAGAATGTGGGCACACTAACCAATGGGGTCGAAACCCTAGATCCATGTTAAGCCCTAAATAATGGATCATTACCCCTTAATTGGGGAATATTATATTAGTAATGTTATTTTATTTATGTCGGATTTAGTCCATTAGTTGTAATTATACCTCCTAGTCTCCTATATATACCAAGGAGACATTTTCATTTGGAATAATTTTGTAATTGAACATTTATGTGGGCATAAGGAGGTTTCCCCCTCTAAGAGGATTATTATATGAATTTATCTCTTTTTCAAGTCATTGAGTACTAATTCTGAGTTTTTTCTATGCTATATTGATATTTGGTTCCTAACATATGGTATCAAAGCTCAAGGTCTTGGGGTTTCACTGCTACATCTGAGACACCTTGGAATTTTTTCTATAACTTTTTTTCTACAACTATTCATAAGGAAAGGATTGGAGGATATTTAGTATACGGATCAAGGTACATTGGGTTAAAATTTCATCTCCTGAGTCCTTATACTTTCAGAGATACAACCTTTCCAAGATAGGGTTCTGGAAACATCCTGAATTGAGACATTGCAGAATTTTCACTATAATTTTTTTTCTGTACCATTTCAGACCCTGAAATATGTAGGCTATTCACATAAATTAGTAAGGTATCTGTGGTAACAATTTCAGCTTCTGGGTCATCCTACATTTATAGATACACCCTGTGGAAGATAGGGTATCTGACTAGTCCTATTGACTAGTCTCAAGCAGGTGTTCCGGGTAAAACAATCATAACTTGTTCCTAGAGTATACAAATTGAGTGAAACCAGTTGCATTGGATATTGGACAGACCGTAGTAGTTCTGGTATGAGTTTTAGAATTTTATATCAATTATTCTGTGCGGCGCATGCTATAAAAGTGAGATCTCATGGAAATGATAAAAATCAGCAAGTTGTGGGGAAGTTACCATAAATTCCACTTGGCACATCCAATTTTGATCAGACTTGTGGCATTGCAGAGAATAAATATTAGAGACCTACAAAAATAAAATTTCATACTCAGAAGGGCCGAAATTTTTGAGATACAATAAAAGGAATATTGTCTAGCAGAACCACCTCAAAATCAAGGTTTCAAGTGATACTTGGCCAACATGCCACCAAAAAAGGGAACTTCTACACCAAATAAGCCTCCAAACAATCTTGATTGGACTCTTGATGAAGGTGAAGAAATGCGTAGGGACATAAATGATTTACAAAAGAAGATAGTAAAAAAATATGAGCTACATGAGATGGAAGCTAAGTTGGAGGCAAATATGGATGGTTTAAAAGAGGATATCATGGAAGGATTGAAAAATTTCATAATAGAGAGGACACCTGAAAGTGAAAATGTATCCCATGAAATTAATGGCCGAAGTGTCCTCAGACACACAATTTTATTAATAGGAAAAGAAATTACATAAGATACATTGCAAGAGTTTACATCCAACTACTCAATACCCTTGCAATGAGCAATATATAGGCTAAAAGTCCTAACAAACTCAAGATATGGATCACTTATTAAATAAACAAGTGTCCATTTACAAGAAATGCTATCTTAACCATCTTGAAACAAATCTCCTAATTTAGAGACTAAGATACAACACCTTTCTAGAGAGTCGTATATTTTATAACAATAATGTATCTCTAAAGTTTTACATTTATTTAACAAATATTCTAGATTATTAATTTAATATTCTAAATTAATAATCTTTTTATTCTAACTTTATAAACTATGATAATTGTATGTTGGATTATCTAACGAGAGGAAATTCACTGATGAGCTACAAGGAGGTGAATCAATGGAAAACTCTAACAGGACAGAGACTAATCAAGTTCCTGAATATTGGGAGACATGGAAGGACTATCACATGGATTACTTGGATAGACAATTCTTTTGATCCATAAATATTACCCTATGCGAATTCTGTTATCTTTATGTTTAGATCCCAATCAATTTGTATGGTATATATAGCTTTGTTCTACCATGGAATCATTCGTCACTTGGGCAATTTTCACTGAAGAAATGATGGCACACTATGAGGGACACAAGGAGCAATACCTTCTTTGTGTATGTGATCTCAAGCAAGGGTTCGATGCTTGAGCACAGGAAATTCCAAAGATTGAATATGAGGGTAACATATATTCCATATGAGCATTTGATTGATGTATTCATAGGAACTTTAGAGATAACATTCAACATGAGGTTTAAGCCTTTAGGAACCAAATCATTGGAGAATGCATTTGGGGTGGAAAGAAATGTTGAAAATGAAAATATGGCTATATGGCTTCTGAAAGGGATGAGTCTAACATCTATAAAGAATCTGCTCCTTCTTCTAAAACACATCCACCCTCTGAGGTTGACACCTCACTGGTGGAGGAAAGAAAAAGCAAAAGATTTATGCTTTGGTGGCATCCAAAGTACAATAAGGGACATAAGTGTGGTGAGAAAGTATTCTACATAGATTGTGAGAGGAAGAAGAACAAGAACCACGAACAGAACCATCTCAGATAGAAAACATAAGAAACATTTCCTCTCAGAGTTGACTCCCACAATGTCATGTAATGCATTGGATGGAATTCTTCCTCAAACCCTCAAGATGAAGGATATATCAAAGAAAAGGTAATAGTCCTAATTGATTATGTGATTACTCATAATTTCATTCACTATAATTAACCAAGATCTCAATTGCTTTGTATATCAACTCGGAGTTTCAAGTAATGATTACTTGAAACTCTGGCACCAGATGGAGGAACTATCAATTTATGAGGAAAATGCAATAAGATAAATCTTACTATGGGGAGATATGTAATGAATAGTCCAATGATTGCTATACCCATGGGTGGTGTGATATTGTACTAGGAATCAATGGTTACTATCATTAGGAACGATGGCTTTTTAATTTTCAAGAACTTTCATGGAATTTTCCAGAATTTGGAAGGAAAAATAAATTGAGTTAAGAGGTATCCTGAGGAAACTTGGTAAGGTGATAGCTCTAATGGCATGACAAAATTATTGAAAAGGGCATCGAGTGTTATTGCACACAACATATCACTAGATGTTCAAACATCTAAGCCATCTATTCCTCCTAGATATTCAAGGGATCATTGATAAACATTCCAAAGGAGGTATTTGAAGATATTCCCAAGGTCTTCCACCCAATCGAAACCATGATCATGATATTCAACTAATTCACGGTGTTCCTCCTAACATGTGAACCAAGTATAAGATACCCTTGTACTTGGAAAGAGTGAAATTGGTGCATGGTTTGAGAAATGTTAGAAATTTGGGGTATTAGAACTAGCCAAAGTTCTTACACTGCATTGGTGGTAATGGTATCCAAGAAAAGATGGCTCATGGAGTGTCGGACTATAGAGGAGAACTCAACAAGATCACTGTTAAAGATAGGTTTCCCATTCATCATTGATGGTGTTAGATGAACTACATGGAGCAATCTATTTCCTGAAGTTGGATCTTAAGTTAGAGGGTATCATCAGTTAGAATGAAGGAAGAAGATATCAAAAACAATTAGAACTCATGAGAGCCATTATGAATTTTTGGTCATGCCTTTGTACCACAAAATGCACCTTCTACATTCCAAGGGTTGATGAATTCCATGGCCTTAGAAAATTTGTGTTAGTATTTTTTGATGATATACTAATCTATAGCAAGTCTTGGGAGGATCATATGCGACATGTTGGCGAGTGCTACAACTACAAAGAACAACAACTATATGCCAAACCATCAAATGGTTTTGGAGTGAAAAGGAGGGTAGAGTATTTGGGTCATATTGTATCTCATGAAGGTGTCAGGTAGAACTTCTAATAAGATGAAGGCCATGATGGACTAGCCGATTCCCAAACATTGAAGAGAATCTTAGAGGATTTTGGGTTTGACCAGTTACTACATAGGTTGTTAAAACACATGAATGAGAATAACAACACCTTTAATGACACTAACTTAAGAAGGATGCATTTTCATGAACAGGAAACAAAACTTGAACAACTTAAAGAGGTGATGTGAAAGCTCCTGTCTTGACCTTTATGTGACCCTTGATTATTAGTATAATTAATTTAACAATATAATCCTAAAAAGATTAGCTAAACTATATTTATTTATTAAAAATAACATTAAATAATTATTTATTATTAATTAGTTATTCATGATTATGATTAATTTAAGTATAGTAACTCATTAATTAATAGGTAAATAAATAAAAGGTGGATAATAAAATATATTATTATTAATTAAATTCGTTACAGAAAATGGAAACATATTAAAGAATGGGATATGATATTAATGAAGGGGGGGATAACATATTAAAGAATGGGATAATATATTAATGAAGGATAAAGATTATTAAGAATGGGATAAGATATTAGGTAGGGAGTAAATGAAAGGGAAATTAGGTGAAGGAGGGATAAGGGGAAAGGAGTTGGACGAGAGATTATTCTACGAGAGTTGGGGATGGATTACTTTCACAGGGGATTTCTTGAGAGAGGAGGTGAAATTTTGTGAGTGGGATTGATACAATGCACCAGAGCTTCTTTGGGAGTTTTAGGCAGGCTGGGATATCCATTAGTATCACAGGGCCTGAGAGATACCTAGTTGGCAGTGGTTTGGGTTGTGTTCTAAAGGGGCGGGAAGGAAGCAAGCGGTGAACACACAAAGGATAATATCCCTAGGTTGGTATTCAGTTATAGAAATTATGCATTGTTTTGTATAAAATTTGTTGTATTTATTATATGATAATTTGATTCGCAGAATGTGCTAATGAAGTAACTTTAAATTTTACTATTGTGTTGTAAATTAATGGTTTTTTAAATTAATTCAACCATTACATATGGTATCCCAGAGCATGTGGTTGGCTCTTGGAGCCTATGGGCCAAGTTCCCAAAACTCAAAGCCCTAACTCCACTTAAAACAAACATGTAATGGCATTAGGCCCAGTAAAATTAGATAAAAACTGGTTGAACAATATTACATTAGCGGGAATATTCCGAGAGGAACAAAGAACCTTTTTCGTGTAAAAGATAACATGATTTTATGTAAGTACCATATATCTTTATATAGTTACATATTTTAGAAATTATTTTTGAAAATTATATTTACATAGGTATTTTTATTATTATAGCAGAGATGTTTCATTAACTACCACAAAATTTCTGTGATTCCAAATACAAATAGGTGTATGCAGAGCAAATGAGGGTTTCTACAAGTATCATTCTATTATTTCGAAATATGAGGGTTAATATATATAAAAAAAGGGTACAGAGTAGAATCATAAATATTTTTTCAAAACGAAACAAAATTTTGACAAATAAGCTGTTCTGACAGAGTAGAAATCGAGGGAAGAACCGACAAGGCTTGGTTCCGGTGAAAATTTTTCCATTCGCGTGAGAGTTTGAACAACCTGTGAAAATATGCGCTTCTGGTTCTAAAATTTGAGAAGTCCTGAACGGAAACTGCATATTTGGCTCTTACATTTGGCACAAATATCTCTGCAAATTTCAGCAGACTAGTTTTAGGGGCAAATTAGGGAAGACACTGCAAAACACACAAGGAAATAAGCAATTCTAAGCCGCTAAGAAAGATCAAATGGCTTGCACAAAAAAAAACTTCTTCCTTTCCAGAAATTATACTATACCACATTATTCTCAATAATTTGCTGGACAAAATAATTGTCGCACTTCATATGACATTGAATAACATTGTGTATGAATGCTAATTTGATAGCATTATTTCTACTGGAAACACTACAGGGTGGAGGATTATACAAAACCAGTCTTCCACGCATTCTAATTTTATATCCACCATACAGTGTAAAATTTCATGGCGGACGATAGATTCCTCGATGTTTTTGAAATATAAATACGAGGGAATAAAGGAGGAGAACATATTCTGCGATAATTTGTTCTTCCAACTAGAATATTTATTTAAAGGAAAAATAAAGCATTATATATATAAGCGTAAATGTGTCTTTACAAAAAGCTGCATTTGTTGAAGCTACTTGACGTTGAAGAACTTCCGCTGGGCTTATGAATAGATTGATGGGCTTATGAATAGATAGATTTATATTGAACCTTGGAGTTTAGGCTAAAGGCCGTGATAAGCGAGGAGCTCCTTAAGCGGGCTAAGGAAAGAGACCTGCGTCGCTGGGAGAACCTTTGGTATGCGTCAGGGCAACAGGAAGTATAATGAATACTAAACCTAAATCTTTGCTCTAATAACAACTCAGAAGTATCATGGAACATAAACGTTATTCAACAAAAGGGTTGTGAATGTACTATGATAACATAACAGTTTGCAAAACGTTATGAGAAGATAGTTCTATTGCAATTACCACTTCCATTTCCATGTCGTTGTAGGTTATCATGTGACCTTGAGCACCTCAAAGCCAAAGAGATGAGATGATAGTATTGGAATATCAGAGACTTGATGATGTAATTTACAAAAACTCATGGAATTAGATGTCCATTAAAAAAAAGCGAGCTTCGGTAAAGACACGGTTGAGCATTTTATGCTCGAGGTGGGCTGAGATGTCACGGGACATGTGGAGGTCATACGCTTACTGACGCTGGGCAACACTATCCCGTACAAACACGGGTTATTTATCCGGTTCAACTATGGCATAAATTACAAAGTACCCCTCGGTCGTTGCTTTAAAAATTACCTTGGCCGTCATTTTATAGTGAAAATAATGCACATATAACATTTATTGTATGTTCCTAGATAGTATGTTTGGGGTTCTGAGTCTAACCTAAATCTTCGTCTGCTAGGCGTGAGATGAGAGAGTCCTTTGAAGAGATGCGTCTTCCTCTCATAGAGATAGAGGATGGCGCGCGAGAGGAATAATCTCGGAGAGCGGCGTGGAGAGAGGAGTCTGGTTGGGCGTTGTTAATGGTAAATTCCTGCACATGGGGCATGTGGCGTGGAGTCGAAGCCAATACATCTATACATTGCACATGGAACATTAATTTACAACCATTAAATAGCTTTCACAGTTCTTGGAGGCAAAAATGCATGGCACCTTGAGGCAAAAGGAATTGAACCCTACATTCGATTTGCTTGCCTTACTATAAAAGCAGTAAGCCCGGTGTTGAAATTTTACATTTGAATTCGCGGGTGGCGTGTGAGTTTCCACTTACCAGATCTGAGCTGTGACCAGTCAAGCGGAACGGCAGGTGTTGATGCGAGAAATGGGAGAACGTGGGGCATAATGCACCGGAAGCCTCTGGCTGTTTGGTACCGGGATATTTTTATATATATTAATGTTTGGTTTCAATGATCTGTTTGTAATATGTTTTATTCCGGTGTTTTGTGCCTTTAAACTGAAGTATCATTTTTATTAGTACGCCTTTTTAATCATTAAATTATTTTTAAATGTAGTTTTGCGTTATAAATGCTAAAAAGTAATATGCGCGTGAAGTTTTAAATTTAAATATATATATATATATATATATATATATATATATAATTATGAGTTTAATTTAAATAATATAGGGCTTAGTATAAATTTTTATGGAGTCCGAGAGGATTGAATCTTGGACCTCCTTCCACCGTGAAATTCTTTACAAAATCCGCCCTACCGACGCGCCATGCGTTGTTTCTTTACAAATAATTTCACATTTAATACTTTAATTGTCATACCAAGACCACATGCCGGCCTCAGGTGCCGAAACATAAAGTGGAGGTACAGGAGGCATGGCGTCTTAAGAAAGAACACCTAACGTGTCAAGAAAGATTTACATGACGGTGGTATGAAACGGGCGGTTATTGGGCCGATTATTAGGTTCTTAGCGTAGTTTAATCCTAATTAATCATTAGCGTGGTAATTATATAACTGCTAACAATTTTTGTTTTTATGCTTGATGAGTAAATGTTAAAAGTAAAACATGTTAGCGGATGCCACGATAAATGCAAGAAAGTTATATGAACAATAAATCTAACCCATTGATTTTGAAGGAAAACTAAGAATATGCGGCATATTCAATGCATAATACATCGAATGGTTTTGGGATTAGAAACAAGATTTAAAAGATCGCGTTGCGACCCTTGTCAATATCGTCGCGGCTTTTGATTGTAATTCGCCGAGCGGAGTGAAGTCATTTTTAATCAAGTTGTAAGCGTAAATTAAAAGGGCCAGACTAGGACAAGCGGGAAGAAGGCGACATATGTACTAGGAGAATAAGCATAGGAAGTGAAATTGGTATGAGATAGCGGCTTCTGAGGGAAATGAACCAATAATTATTTTCATTGAGGCGAGAAGAAATGAAACTTAGATGCTTAAGCCTAACTGTCGTCCTAATGGAGTAGCGATGTCGTTTCTGAGACAAATGCAAAGAAACTTTCACGCTAACCACACTTCTAGTTTGAGTAGAACCAATTTGAAACATCATGGAAATCACCCTGACAACTTTGGTCGATGCGGGGTCCAAAAGCATACAAGATGAATTAGGGGACTTCGAGAATCGGCGAGGGGGCGTCGTCGCAAGCACATGCTGCAGCGTTTCACCCACCCTGTGTTCGAACTGGCCTCCATCTGCTCGTTGGAAACCATCATGAGACTCTAAAGAGGCGACAATGGCGGGGGCTGGTCAGACCCCACCGTGGGGTGGTGAAATCTAGAAGCGTCAAGAGATTAGGGGGAGGACCTCCACACGAATACATCAATAGAGAACTGCAGAAAATCAAAATTCCGGAGTTTGCCGAAGGTCGCGCTAGTGAACGCGTGGAAGCATGGTTGGAAGGCGCTGGCAGTGGCTTTACTTGCTCAGGGACTATCGTCGTTCAGTAAGAATCGCTTGTTTGGGTTCAAGACAACAATTTGAGGTAGAGGCAACCCTGAAGAACAAGCACCTACGGGCGATATAGGAACTTTTCGAGGAGGACGGGAGAATATCTACAGCTCTGAAGAACAACGAGGTTAGGGCATTTCAGCGCCTGAAGGCTCACGTCGCGGGGTGGTTGGTGATGATATATGGATGCAATCGCAGCAGAGGCAGCCCGTCTAGGATTAGACCTGGACCGGAGATGTGGGATGCGGAAGCGTGTTCCCGATGGCGAGAAAGCGATTGGAAAATCTGGCGGCTGAGCTTGTTTAGGGAACAAAGGCAAACATTTACGCGTACTTAGGGTTAGAGTAGGAAGACCGAGGAATTTTCCTGAGGGAGGGAGCTCAAGACCCTTGCTCCCTTATGATGAGTCAGCGCGAGGGCCGGTAGCAGGTTTCGTGGCGGTTGCATCTTCATTCATAAATATGATGCGAGACGGGACCAGGCCGTAGGCGGTGGCGGGTAGCAGTTTTAGG
The DNA here is from genome assembly GCA_010110895.2 of Picea sitchensis. Taxonomy (NCBI): domain Eukaryota; kingdom Viridiplantae; phylum Streptophyta; class Pinopsida; order Pinales; family Pinaceae; genus Picea; species Picea sitchensis. The sequence continues at coordinate 97,605 of SNQJ01S0024549.1, read as the reverse complement.
GGAAGGAACTCATTTCAAGAACATACACATAACAATGCAGGTTCAATACGTTATTTTGTTGATTGGGATTTAGTTACCGTCACTGGGAGTTACAATCAGAGTTGTGCGAAGAGAAAAGAAGCGGCGTCGGTGGGAGAAAGTACTTAACCACCACATATTCGCATAGCAGGTTAATAATAACAGCCGGTAGGAACATCAATCCGGTGGTGGAGTGAAACCGGTGCTAAATCATATCAATGTTAAGATTTTGTTTGATTCACGGTGTGGAATGGTTTGTTTCTGAAAGAGCCGGACGGCCCAGAGCTGGGCGAAGCAGTCGGTGTGGGAAAAACGGTAGGACTGGTAGACATTGTATAGTAGACACGGGAGTGTGTACTACGGCGGGTTAAAGGTATAAATCCTTGCTCGGGGCATATGACCTAATCATTGGAATGGATTGGTTAGTATCTCATCGAGCTACGGTAGATTGTTTTACGCCAAAGAGGGTGCTTTATTAGCCGATGATGAAGGAAGACCAATAGAGATCCGGGTGTACAGAGAAAAGTGTCAATACAATTTATATCAACTATGAATGTTAAGTGATGCTTGCCGAGGCAAGGGTGTCGACTTTTTGTATTTGAAGCAGTGAATGAAAGGAAGGACCCTCATTGGATCGATTATCCGTGTCATAATTTCAGATGTTTTCCCAAAGCGAGTTACCCGGGGTTACCTCTGGAGGGGCTTACGTTTTACCATTGGTAAAACACGGTGCGAACCAATCTCAAAATTCCGTATAGGATGACAGCGTGAGAACTTTGTGAATTGCAAATGCGGTTGAAAGAGTTCTTGGACTTAGGGATAATAAGGCAAGTGTCTCCTGTAGGGTGCACAGTGTTGTGCAGAAGAAGGATGGATCCTTACATTTGTGTATAGAATATAGGGACTGAGCAGATTGCTACGATTGAAAAATAGGTACCACCCAATAGAATGGGTGGGCTATCGCCGACTGGATGAAAAGAACAATGGTATTCTCAAAGATTGATTTCGATCAGGGTATCATCAGTTAAGGGTTAAGGAATGTGATATCCCAAAAGCTGCCTTCGAATTTCGGTTTGGACATTCTGAGTTTGTTGTAGTACCTTTGGATTGACCAATGCACCAGTTGTCTTTTTTGTTTGATGAATGGAGTTTTTATAAATTATTTAGATAAGTTTGTCGTTGTCTTTTTAGATGACATCCTCATCTATTCCAAGATGAAAGAACATGAGGAAAACTTCTTGAGAATAGTGCATAGAACAGAATTGTGACACTTCGGTGTTCTTCTTTAGGAGAAGGAGATCCACTATTTAGGTGCTCATTTCGTGAGAGAATCTGATTTGAAGGTAAAGGCAGCAGGTGTCAAAATGGGTGAGAAGCTTCGTAGAACAAAATGCAGGAGATTTGTGGAGAGTTCTCAAATGAAGGCATGCTACTTTACCTTGAAGGAACAGGTATGGTGGAAGGAATAGGTGCGTTAGTGAGCAGAGTTCTTATGAGTGTGCCAATTCTACAGTGGGATGTGGAAAAGGGACTTCCCGCAGATTACGCAGGATGCTGAAACAAGGGTTGGGGCCATCTTGTCTGAGATGGAGGAGTGATAGCTTGTCGTCAAGAGTTGAAGAAATACGAAGAGTCATCACAGCGACTCATGGTTGGTTGACTCAAGCCCAGGAGAGCACTATCTTATGAAGCGAAACTTTGAACTTTTTCCCAAGGCCTATTGTGTCCAGTGTATATCTTCCATCAAAACTAAATGGAATGCAGTAGTGGTGGTTTTGGTGATGCATTCAGGTATTAGTACATCAAGGAAAGAAAATATGGTCATGAATGGCTGAGTAGGAGACCCGCATTATCTTCTCCTTGAGTACCCTCCGAGATTAATGCAGAGGAATAAATGTTGTTTGTCGGAGGCGGTTGTTCATTTGAGTATGTTTTATTGGTTGGGGCAGTGTGCAGAACAGCCTGCATTCACATGAGGAGTATTGTTTGGGATACCTAAGAAGATCATTTCGAGATAGGAACAGGATTGCTAGGTTTGGACAGTTCTACGGTGGTTAGAATTTCAGTTGAACTTAACACAACTTATCATCACGAAGCAGATAGGCGGTGAGAGTAATCCAGTCATGGAATACATGCTTAGGTTGTATGTTATGGATAATCAAACCTATTTGGAGAAGTACCTACCTTTAGTGAAGTTTGCCTACAATAACAGTTTTTATAGCTCCATTGGAATTCCAACCTATGAAGCTTTGTATGGAATTCCATGTAGGACACTGTTGATTTGGGAAATGTTAGAAGACCGAGTAATAGTTGGTCCAAAATTGATTCAAGAAATGGGGAACAAGTGATTCAAATTAGACAACGATTAAAGAAACCGCAGGGATGACTAGCCATTGCTACAGGGACCGTAGGAGTTATGAAGTGGGAGACCAAGTTTTCTACATTAAAGTATTATTAGGCCTAATAAGAGTACCATAAAATTCGGGAAGGGGACAAAATTGACACCTCGGTTTATAGGACCATTAGGATCCAAGAGAAAATTGGAAACGTTGCATATCGTCTTATCTGCCACTTACATAAAATCTTAATATGTACTGTATGTTTAGTCCATTCATGTTGTGAATCCCATAAACTAAATTGGAAGAAATTCTGCGGGTATCGGACGTGGGGAACCCTCACGGTAGAAGCAGATTACACATATTGGACCATAGAGTCAGACAACTCAGAGCAGGTCCCCGGTAGACCAAGTTAGGTCCAATGGGACAAGTATCAGGATCACTGCAGGAAGATCTTAGAGACACTAAAAGTAGAACCTCCCTCATTATTTTGACTACCTGAGACATGTTCCTGAAATTATAACACCACCTTTGGAAACAGGCGTAGGACTACTGGGGACCATACTCTTTGTTTTATAGTCACAATTAAACTATTTGGTGGTCACATGGCTTTAAAATTTATGAACTTTATATGAATGTTTAAATGTATTTGATAGTGGTATGTATATGATGAGATCTACTAAGTGCATGTAAATTTTATAGATAACGTATTGTTTAATGATAGTGCAATAGCCAATGGGTCTTAATAATGAATATAACTTCTGAATGCTGATATTATTGATGGTGATGCGTATCTTTAAGTTATTGAGAATGTGAATTAGTAGATGACTAGTACCATTAGGATGATGTTGTATATTAAGCAGTCTGAACGACAAATGATGGGTGTTAGAGAGTGCGTTGTAGGGATGTTGAGATCTATTTCTAATTGGAAACTTTGATGTAATGAATTTATCAGACAGAGTTTTAGATTCAGAATCCGTCAATGGTGATGTGATAAATACTTGAAATGTGATTTGTTAATCTGGGTTACTTGGGCTATGAAATAGCCAGGAGTTATCAGTGATGAAAGTGGATATCCCAGGACCCACTGTGAAGAGCATTATGTTGATGTTGTGTGGTCTCATTGGTTTAGATGCATATGATGTGTGAATTGGTGAGATTCCAATTGTAGCCCCTTGGAATACTTCTTGATAGTAAGCAGCCTCCCGTGGCTTGGTGCCAGGCCGACGAGGTGTGGACCCTAGTGCTACTAGGAGGGTGACATTTGTGTATATACGTTTAGGGTGTGGACTAAGTTATGATTAGGAGGGTGGGCATTTCCCCATAGTGTCTCAAGGCAGGTATGGGAGGAGACGGTGTTAGTTCACACTCCCACAGGCGTTAATGATAGTATCGGTTACTTTCCTTTAGGGAAGCTTAGTGAGAGAGATAGTGACACTTAAACTACGGGTTCTATTTGGGTCAGGTGTTATAGTTGGCAGCTCCAAGATAGTCAGGAGGATGAATGGAATGGAAGTAGGTTAGGAAAGGATGAGTAGAAATAGTTGAGAGAGTATGGAGATTTGTTTGATGGTGGAATTTAATGTTTTTCCTTCTAAAAAAATAAAAAAAATAAAAAAATAAGGAGAGGAAATAAGTATATATATGGTCTTTAACAATTTAAGTAACTAAACCACCAGTTGTCTAAATACAATTGTTTAACCGGATAATAGCAATTAAAGAATCTCTCAAACAATACAGTTGTTTGTTGTATCTTATAAAAGACTAGTCTTGTTGATGGGATTGGATGCCTACATAAATTACCTAAAAAGGATGGTAGTTTTGATTATTAGTACTGCACTTACGGAAGTATGTACTAGCTACACAGCCATTTCTTGTACATATACACTAGTATATGTATCGTTTTCTTGACTTACTTACTAATAATAGCGGTTACTTGTTATGAATGTGTGTGACAAGTGTTCCTTTATGCATAAGATACCTTAACCGGAGACGAAAGTTTCACGAAGAAAAGGTGGGTGTATGTAGCGACCCTTGATTATTAATTATAATTAATTTAATAATATAATCCTAAGATTAGCTAATATGTTATTTGTTAAAATAGCATGACTAATTATTTAGCTAATTAGTTATTCTTGATTATGATTAATTTAAGTGATAATTTAATATTTAGTGTAAGTAAATAAAGGTGGATAATAAATATATTATTAAATTAGAAGTTACGTTCCCGAAATGGAAACATATTAAAGAATGGGATATGATATTAATGAAGGGGGGATAACACATTAAAGAAATGGATATCCTGACTAATGAAAGGGGGACTAGATATTTAAAGGCTGGATGAATATTAGGTAGGGGGTAGTGGGAAGTCGGTGAAGGAGAGGGATAAGGGGAAAAGGAGTTTGAGGGGAGGATTATTCTACGGAGGTTGGGGATGGATTTTTGGAGCTTTGAGTATTGCAGAGATGGAGGTGAATTTTTTGTGAGTGGGATTGATACAATGCACCGAGTTGCTGGGGGTTTTGAGCACGGAGGCCAGGGTCTGGTGACAGGGCCTGAGAGCTACTAAGTTGGCGAGGGAGAGACGATTTTGGGTAGTGTTAAAGCAGAGAAGAGAGGAAGCATAGTGGTGGACAAATGGGAGATAATGTATGGGGTTGGTGTTGTTTATAATTTATATGCATTGTTTTGTATAAAAAATTTGTTATTAAATTTTATTATTATGATGAATTTGGAATTCTTGAATGTGTGTGGAAGTAACTTTAAATTTTCTTGTTGTGTTGTAATTCAATGGTTGTTTAAATAAATTCAACCATTACAACCACTCGGACTTGTACTGTGTGGAATGTGATGCCTCGATGGAATTGGTGTTGTCCTAATGCAGAAAATCCACTTCGCAGTCAGCCATCAAGGAAAGTTCACGAGCCATGAGAAATGATGGAAATACTACGTACATTGGAAAGTAGTCCTTACCTAATAGGTAGGTGCTAGGGTTAAAGCGAGATCATGATAGTCTTCATCTTCTTGGAACAAAGGCCATCTTCAGGAAGAACAACAAAATGGGTAACCAAGATGACCTCTGGACGTTTTGAAATTGTCTATAAAAAGGGGAAGCAAAATGTTTGATGCCTCAAGGATGAGAATTGACATTTTCTAAAACTATCTTGATCATCCCAACCGTTGGAATGTGAAACAGGATGAATGGAAGAATAATGAAAAAGTGTGGACTCTAATCCAAAGGTTCTGGCATGATTCCATTACATCAAATACATTTACATGGAAAAGATGATTCAATATGGTACAAAGATCCCTTATAAACACATGGCAGACTCCCCAGCTCCGAAGCAAAAGTTACTGTTGGGATTGCACCTCTCGAGTAGGAGGAGCATAGGATTTCAAGCTGCAGATTAGAAGGAATTGCAGGAGGGACTTAAAATGTTGTTCCGGGAATGTTTGGTTTTTCCAACAAAATAAAGTGGAAAAGTTCTGACTCCAGGTGTTTGTGTGTTAGCCCACATCCCAATCTGATCTTTGGGAGGAGGTTCCATGGATTTCATGTAGATTCACAGAAGTGGAAAAGAGTGTCATCATGGTGTGATAGGCGAACAAGTACACACACTTTTGTGCTCTTTCTCCCTTCAAAGCTAGTGCAATTGCCACCACATTCATGGAGACTTTTCAAAAGATACATGGCTTAAATATTATTGTAAGTGTGTCCCATATTCATTGGACATTTTGGACATAATTATTTTCTTTTTGGGTACTCAATTGGCTCATAACTCATCTAACCATCCTCAATCGATGCACAAGCAGAGATAGTAGACAAATGTCACGGAAGGCTACCTTAGTTGCCTTGTCTCTGATAAACAAACTAATGGATTCGATGGTTACCCTTGGAAGAATGGTGGTACATGCTTACTTTCCTTTCATCTTGCAACCAAAATGAGCACCATTTATGGCACTCTATGGATCTCACCCACCTTCCATCACTTCTCTAAAAGAAAAATCTAAGGTCCAAGCGGTGGAAGATCACATCTAGCATCGACAACAAGGGTCTCCAAATGTTAAAGGACAACTTGACCATGGCACATAATCATGACGATAGATCAACATCGAAGTGAAAGAAGTTTTTGAAGTAGGGGAGTTGAATTGTTTTAATATTACAACTATACAAGCAGTCCTCAAGCAAGCCAAGAAGGATAATAAATTATCACCAAGAAGCTATGGCTGCCATGGTGCAAAGATTGGTACTATGGCATACAAATTGGAGTTACTTGCATCTTCATGAGTACACCCGGTTTTCCATGTTTCATGCTTAAAGAAGGTTATAGGTGGGGAAAGATCGGTTCAAACTATATTTCGAACGAGAAGGAAAAATCATATTTGGGATCCTAAAACCATCAACGGCACAGAATTAAGCTAGGCGAGGAATAAATCCATTTTAAGGTATGCCATTGGTAGGAGAGGCTTCTAACAGAGACACTTGGGAAGATGTGTTTTTTATATAGAAGCATCCATAATTATTCAATCGTTGCAAACAACACTTGTCTCGAGGGAGGGGCATATTTAAGCCCTAAATAGTGACCCATTACTCTGTTAGGGCATATATTCATGTTTTATTTATGTCGGCTTTATTATGTTAGTTGTAATTATACCTCCCTAATATCCTATATATACCAAAGAGAAATTTCCATTTTGAATCATATTGTAACTGAAAATTTATGTGGGCAGGGACTACTTACTCGAAGAGAACATTATATGAATTTATCTCTTTTTCAAAGTGTTAAGTACTTATTATGAGGTTTTCTATGATATATTGATGCTTTGGTTCCTGCTATGAAGTAGAAACAAAATCATGTTTGATAAGAAATTATTATGAAAATTTTCAAGGAAGTAGTGATTATTCTTTGGATTCTCTTCGGGTATATGAACCTGTCTCCTTTACCTGGGTCTATATCTCCTTACCCTCGTGGGTCTCTATCTCCTTAACCTCGTGGGTCTCTATCTCGGCCTTGCCCTCGATTTTGTGTGCAATACTGATCTCCTTACCCTCTGCGCAATGATCTATCTCCTTGCCAACCTCTGTTTCATGCATAGTGAATATCTCACATAAAGGTATCGATAAAACTAAATTATTTGTTTTTTTTATTTTTATTTTAGTTTTATGGGAGTTATGTTACATATATATATATATATATATATATATATAATTCTTGTTTCATGATATAAGAATAAGAATGATTTTTTATAATTAGCACACATTTTTTATGATAAATGTAATATGGTCTTTATATATATATAATTATTATTTTGTTGATATACGGAGAATGTTTTGTAATTAGTGTATCTAGTAAATATCTATCTATTAAAAAATGTAGAGTTGTCTCTATCTTTATGATGCAACAAGCAATATATATATAGGCTATAAAGAGATGTAAATTTAATTATCAAAGACCCTTCTTATATTATTGTATGATGGAGCAAGCAATATGTATTAATTATAAAGACCTTCTTGTATGTAATAAGAATAAAGTGTAATAACAATAATATGTATGTCATGTATATCATAATTCTTGTCAAAATATGCTCCATGTATATATATGTGTATAAGATCATAAATTTGTTCCTTGAAAATCCTTCTTATATTCTTGTATGATCAGCAAGCAATATATGTATACATAAGACAGTAAACAATTATATAAAAGACCTTCTTATGCAACAGAATAAAAATTATGCTTATATGTATATATGCATATATATATATATGTATATATAATTCTTGTTGTGTCATATGTCAGGGTGTTTTATAATTAACTTAAGAAAGTGTTTTATAATTAGCACATCTTTATAGATAGATAATGAATATGTGTTGTCATTACTAAAATATGAATTGTGGCTTGTTCACTGGGTTAATTATGTTTGGCTTGTTCACTAGGTTAATTATATTGCATCTCCAAACAATGATGGAGAAATGAACATAACTTGACATCTTTTCTTTATGTTGAAAAGTGTTTCAAAATAGTGAATCTACCCTTCCCTTCCCTTTCCCTTTATTAGTCAATGGCCATTTTGAATGTCCACATGTATATGTTGCAACTATCAATAGGGGTTGGTCCATCAATGTTGAAGAATACATTTATGTCACTAAGCCCATAAGCCCATGTAGGCCTTAATGTTCATGCAATGAATCATTTTTCTAAACATCAACACTTCCAAATCTTTCATCCTATTTCTCATCTATAATAACCATCGAAACCATCGAGTACAAAAAAAAACTAATTGTGAAAGTAAGAGATTCCTAAAAATATGTCATGGAAAAGTGTAAGTGAGCTTGATGGAAATAGATTACCAAATTCCAACTTCCATATATACAAAATGTTGTAAAAAAAATAAAATATGATTCCATTTTAAGCAAAACACTAAAAAGTACTACATGTAACATGCCTCTTTGCATACATTTCACTAGGTGATAATAACATGTAGGGAGTCTAGAGTGTTCATTATATGAATGTAATTAGATGAAAAAATATTTATATATTGAATATTACCATGAAATATACCCTTAACTATAGTTTTTTTAATTGTTTCCAAATGTTATTGTATTGTTTTCAAATGTTATTACATAATAGATTTCATGTTAGAAGTAAGATCAACATGAAGCACATGATTTGCATGGGAAAATTGCTTTTTTACTAGCAGAGAATATGCCTAAGAAATCCTCATTTAGATTTCCAACACACTAGGTTATGCTAATTACAAGCACATTGGCTATGCACCATTAAGCTTTATGAAACACTTTGTTCATGTTGCCAATACACCGGGTTACAAAACAACAAGTAATTCTTGGACAACATTGGAGCACATTGCAATTACATGAAACACACATATGGTGTGTATAAAGAATATGGCATATTCACAATGAGATTGTCAATGCCATAGGTCTAATTTGAACTTTGATAGCTCACTCTTCCATGTCCAAAGGCGTTAATAAACATCTCAAAATAATTTTGATTTGCTTATGCCATACCTACATGAAGTGTTCTAAATATACATTATTATTCTACATGATACCTAAGTAATCATTTTAGGTTCAACATGCATGAGAAAAAAATATAGGTAAACACTTCATAAATTTGTGGTCACATTTTTTAGGCGAGTTGTTGAAGCCGACAAGAGAGAATGAAATTAACATGGATGAGAATAATTCATTATTTACCTTGGGATTTCATAGTGATAGGGTTATCATCATTATTTCCAATAATCTTTATCAAGGCTCCCTCCATTTTCCATGTTTTTTCCCTTTTAGTCTTAGCATTATAGAATTGCACCCTACAAAACATCCATGCCCAATGTCAATCACTATGATTTTCTCTACTTTATTGCCATTAAAATCTCAATGAATTTGATGCTTTGTTTCTGCAACCTAGATTTGCACGATAAGAAACAATGTATAAGATCTAGAGCATCACTCACAACATTCACTCTTTTTTGTTTCTATAGTTAAATACCTAATTTAATATAATCTCACCTATCCTCAACGATGATGATGATGACAACGACAATGGCGAAGATGATATGATCGTGATCATGAAAATGGTAATGACGATGATGATGACAATGATGATGATGATGATGATGATGATGACGACGATGATGATGAAAATGACGACGACGATGATAATGATGAAAATGATGATAATGATGAAAACGACGATGACGATGATGATGACAACAATGACAATGATGATGATGAGGAGGATGATGGCAAGGAAAATGTTGATTATGGTGATGACAATGATGACGATGATGAAGATGATGATGATGACAATGACTATGATGACAATGAAAATGATTAGGATGATCACAATGATGACGATGACAAGGATGAAAATGTTGATTATGATGATGATGATGACAATGACGACGATGGTGAAAATGACAACGACGACGATGATGATGGCAATGATGATGACAATGAAAATGATATTGACTATGACGATTTTAATTAGGAGGATGAGTAATATGACGACAATGTTGATTATGGTGGTGACAATGAAAAATGATGACAATGATGATGACAACGGCTACATAGTGATGATCCATGTCATACATAGTGATGCCAACCCATAACTTTAGTAGCTCGTTGACGATGACGATGATGACGATGATGAGGACTGCGACAATGACGATGATGATGATGATGATGACCATGATGATGACGATGATGATGACGATGACAATGACGATGACAATGATGATGATGACGATGACGACGACGATGATGATGATGACAATGATGATGAAAATGATGATGATGGCGATGATGATGACGATGATGATATGATGGTGATCATGACAATGGAAATGATGATGATGATGACAATGATGATGATGATGATGATGATGACGACGACGATGATGATGATGACAACAATGACAATGATGATGATGAGGAGGATGATGGCAAGGAAAATGTTGATTATGGTGATGACAATGATGACGATGATGAAGATGATGATGATGACAATGACTATGATGACAATGAAAATGATTAGGATGATCACAATGATGACGATGACAAGGATGAAAATGTTGATTATGATGATGATGATGACAATGACGACGATGGTGAAAATGACAACGACGACGATGATGATGGCAATGATGATGACAATGAAAATGATATTGACTATGACGATTTTAATTAGGAGGATGAGTAATATGACGACAATGTTGATTATGGTGGTGACAATGAAAAATGATGACAATGATGATGACAACGGCTACATAGTGATGATCCATGTCATACATAGTGATGCCAACCCATAACTTTAGTAGCTCGTTGACGATGACGATGATGACGATGATGAGGACTGCGACAATGACGATGATGATGATGATGATGACCATGATGATGACGATGATGATGACGATGACAATGACGATGACAATGATGATGATGACGATGACGACGACGATGATGATGATGACAATGATGATGAAAATGATGATGATGGCGATGATGATGACGATGATGATATGATGGTGATCATGACAATGGAAATGATGATGATGATGACAATGATGATGATGATGATGATGATGACGACGACGATGATGATGGTGATGATGATTATATCATGAAGATCATGGCAATGGAAATGGTGACGATAATTACAACAACGACGATTATGATGACAATGACGACAATGAAAATGATGATGATGATGACGACGATGATGATAAGGAGGATGACGACAATGATATTGATTATGGTGATGACAATGATGACGATGACGATGATGATAACGACTATGACAAAAATGAAAATGATGACGATGATGACGATGAGGAGGATGCCAATGTTGATTATGATGATGGTCATGACAATTGAAATGAAAATGATGATGAAAATGACAATGGCGATGACGATGATGGTGTTGATGACAACAATGACAATGGTATTGACGATGGCGATGACGATGATGAGGAGAATTAATATGATGACAATGTTTATTACGGTGATGAAAATGAAAAATGACGACAATGATGATGATGATGACTACATAGTGATGATCCATGTGGTACATAGTGATGCCAACCCATAATTTTAGTAGCTCATTGACAATGACAACAATGATGATGATGATGATGAGGACTGCAATAATCATGATGATGATGATGATTATGACCATGGTGATGATGATGACATCGACGATGACAATGACGGTGATGATGATGATAACAATAATGATGATGATGATGACGATGATATGATGGTGATGATAATGACAATGATGACGATGATGACAATGATGATGATGATGATGATGATGATGATGATGATGATCATGGAAATGACGATGATGATGACAATGATGATGATGTCGATGACGACAAAAATGACAATGATGATGAGGATGGCGACGACAATGTTGAGTATGGTGATGACAATGATGATGATGACGACAACGACGATGATGATGTCCATGCTGATGATGATGGAAATGATGACGATGATGAAAATGGTAATGATGATGTTGATGGTGATGATGACAATGATGATGATGATGGTGATGATGACGACGACGATGGTGATGACAATGATGATGACAATGGAGATGATGATGACAATGGCGATGGTGACGACAATGGAAATGCTGATGATGACGATGAAGACAATGATGATGATGATGATGACCATGATGACGACGACGATGATGATCACGACTGCAATGATGGTGACGACGACGACGACGATGATGCTATTTATGATGATGATAATGGTGATGATGATAATGACTGCAATGATGATGATGATGACGATGATGACAATGTTGATTATGGTGATGACAATGACGAAGAGGATGCCAACAACGATGATGACGACACCATGACGATAATCATGATAGCGATGAGGACGACGATGATGAGGATGAGGATGATGGAAATGTTGATTATGATGATAAAAATCATGATGAAAATGAAAATGATTTACCCATATAAATAAATACTTTAAAGAAAATAAATAATATAAAAGACATAATCACATAACTCATACATTTAATCATTTATGCAATATCATTGATCATATTCTTCTTCATACAAGTCTACATCTATATCATCTGGTTCAGAATCAACTTTGAAAGGATTGGCCACATCAACATCATCATCATCAAAGTCATTTTTGATGATATCATCGTCAATATGATAGTCGAGAACATTTCCATCTACATCTAACTCAACTTCTTCATCTGATGGTACATCTACCTCATGCTCCTCTACATCTTATTCTTCAATATCATCTTCTTCTAGTACATTATACTTTACAAGAATTCCTCTTGGATCATATCTGACAACATACGACCAACCTACTTTACCTGGAACCTCTGAATAAAATACTTGCTCACATTGGCTTGAAAAAACATAAGTTTTTGTACCCAGCTCATGAGTCCTTCTATTAACCATGGTAAATCCATTGGCATACTAAATAAAAGTTCTATCTGGATCACGTTCATTCATCCGTAACTTGTACCATTTGACCTCGAACATAACTAACTTGAAGGATTTAAAGTCACAATCGACATTATCATTCAAATACCCATAGTATATATTTTTTGATATTGTTGGATGCTTGTCACTTCTTGAGGATACATTAGTGGCTTGAAAGACTACAATTATCCCAAAATTAGAGGTTTTATTCTTGTCTTCCAACTTTTTGATGTGAAATTTATGACCATTGGACCACATAGCCTTGTGGTGTGTCAACTGCAATATGCCCGACACATAAAAAATGCATTATCAATCAATAAACATATTTAGACTTAGGACAAAATTATAAAAAAACACACCACATAGATTAATATATTGGAAAAAAACTAAAACATGGTGTGGGTGAATAATATGCTTTCCTGTTTATATTTTAAACCATATGCTAAATCAATTTACCTCTGATTAAGATTGGTATCTTGATTACGATGAGCTTCTTTAAGTAAAGTAGCCACCTCTTACGATGATAACCTACCATTACATTTCATACATCGATCTATCCATATGTTCATCCAATAAATATTGTTTGTGATGTATAAATGTAGTGTATCCCACTCTCAACCAACTATATGAAAAAATAATAAAAATTACCAATTAGAATAAATATTAATAATTGATCATGGAAGCTAAATAAAACTTAAATAAGTACAATATATAAATAAATCAATATTAATGCAAAGTATTATAGATCTCTACCATCTAATTAACTTTCACTTTCCTCATTCTACCTTTCCCGAACATGACCTCCCCTTCAAATTTGTTAATGGAATTGACATCCCAAATCTAAGGCACCTTCGTGATTTTTGCTGCTAATTTAGGAAGATACTGACTAATATACACCAAAAATTGATATACCATATAGGCCTCCACCATGGAGTCCTCAGGACGTTCTCTTTGTATAAAAAAATCCTTTAATGACTTTAAGTGCCTCTCCACCATCCACATTGACCTTGTGTGTATAGGTCCGCACATTTCAATCTACTCAACTTGGTGTATGAGGTAGTGTTCTTGTGCATTGAAAAATGCCGGAGGTAGATACTTTTGCATTTCGCACATTAGCCGAGGAACTTCTCTCCTACAATATTTTATATCTTCTTTATGGATTTATTTAGATGACAACCACCTACACATGATATAACAAATCAAATCATAGGTTTCAACAAAAATGTATATACATTGAAAGTAAAATATATGTAGACAAGTTGAGAAACAATGATTTTGCATATAAATCATTAATATTTACCTCATGTATTTTTGAAGATCATATATAAATTGTTTTACATTGTTTTCAAATATGTCAGGGAGAGAAAGAGGTAGAACATACTGTAACAACAAAGGGATCGCTAATTTTTTGGAAACGAAAACCAAATTATAATACTAAAAATTCTTATATTTTCCAATCTGTAAATATACCAAAATAATTACCTTAATGAAGGTATGTCGATCATGAGTTTTCACCCCACCAAATTCACCTTTATTTGTTAAGATATTCGTTATGTTTGAAACAAATCCCATGGGAAATTCATTTTTCCAAATGACCTCTTTTACAACATTGCTTTCCTTCTCTGTAAATAACCATGGAAGACTATTTCGGTGTCCATGGCTATTTGAATAAATCAGATTTTGCAATGCATGATTGGATTCCTGAATGTTTGTACAAATTTTTCAAATATTTCTTTGTCACTCCTTCCATCTACAATTCTCCACAATGTTTCTGTTACATTCTTCCCAATATGCGTTGTATGAAACAAATGAGCTATTTGTAGGTGCTCGTAGTAGGGAAACCTATTGAATTGTATATGGTAACTTTTCATTCCTCGTGGAAGCCCATTAATACCTTGACACCATTTATGAAAAATAATAATGAGATTACAACAATAATTGTTAGATACAATAAACAAAATTAAATATAAATTAAAATTGTAAAACATTAATATATATGACACATAGACTAAATGCTTTCCTTGAATATTTCTTCGTGGTTTTATTCTTCGTGTCATTCTTCGTGGTTTTATTCCAGTCTCTTCTTTCAAATTGAAAATATGTTTTTTTTGTAGTTCAATACCTATGGTTCTTAGGGAGGAAGTTCCTATACTCATAAAATAACTCCTTTCCTAGACTTCTTGAATGACATGATTTCATCCTAGGACCACAAAATAGACATGCAAATTTACCCTTCATTTGAAGACCTGCAAGATATGGATTAATGTTATTATTTATATAACAAGGAATTAATATTTAAGAAGCATGCATCATATTTTCATATAAAAATTATATACTATTAAAGTGAAATAGTATGTTACATACCACAAAAATGTGTTGGCCCCGGGGCATCATAAATTTTCCATGTAAGTATTCCTTGGAATTGAAATTGCTTTTTCCCTATTGGTCTATAGATGTCGTACACAATGATGCTAGCCCATACATTTAGTAGCTCGTTGACAAGAGGCTCAATATATACATTCATATCTTTCACTTGGTACTTACCTAATTGGGTGAAAGTACACATAATTACTACCTTGTATATATATAAGTAATTATGCAATGAATAAAACAAACAAATTGCAATGTTCAAACCAATTTTGTAAACAAATACGTAGAACAATCATTGCCAACATTGTGTGCTCCCTCTTTATTGACATCCAAGGAGGAAGGTTATTGTTTATAACAAAAATATACCACATTGAGTAAATAGACCTGAGATCACCAAATGGATTGACACTCTCAGTTGCCAATGAAAGCCTAACATTACGAGGTTCTTCTTTAAAAATTGGCCATATTTCTTTGATGTTCCTAAATGCAGAACCATCTATAGACATTCGAAGAACACTATCTTCACTTCTGTGCCATGCATGGTAATCCATAAACTGTGCAGTTCTTTGGCACCTGAACAATCACTACAAACGTGGAATTATCAGAATATGATGAAGAACCTTGTGAGGCACCTTTTTTGTTACTTGATCTACTGATTTGACATTGCAGACATTTTGTTTTTGATGCATATTTACCATAATATATAATATTATCATTCAAACATGCATCAATAGCCTGATACTCCATTCCAATATCTTTCATAATGGCACACAACTCTTGGTATGTGCGAGGTAAATTATTTGACTCTGGTAATAAAAATCCACCTAACAATCTACAACATAAAAAATAACTAGTTAATATAAATAACAATAATAAAAAATATTGCATCCTTAATTTACACATTTTTTTTTGTTTGCTAATTTATCCGTGACCTGCGGGATTAGCCTGTGGCTTGAGAAGCCGCGACTCAGGGGCATCTAATCTGTCAAAATCACCTAGGGATCGCACCCGGCCTGAGCCACACCAACCCTTAACATGGTTGGATTTTTTGTCCCCGCAGGTTTCGAACCTTTAACATCACATAGTGCCTTAAAAACACACTCTGTCACTGACTGTCTTACACCTCGGGGAAATCCTTAATTTACACATTAATTGACCCTAAAAATAGAGAAAAATAAAGTCGAACTTTACATATAATATGTGATAAATTATATTATGTACCTTAGGATCTATGTGAGACAAGTGTTTAACAAACCATTCAATACCTTCAAGTTCACCAACAACATTATAACAAAGAGAATATTTGTTCTTGAGCCTTCATAAAGGGGTTGTTATGCCTTCTCAAGTAGAGGTACATCATGAATATCATCAAATTTTTCCTGATCGATAGGAGCAAAGATGTCATGGATCAATCTATTTGTCCCATCATCTGGCTCAACAATATTATTGGTGTCATATTCTTCCATAGGATTAACTTGATCTTCAATATCCATACCATCTTCCCCATCTTGTACAATAGTATTTCTACTACTACATGGCATATATTTATCCAACGAAAAACACCTAGAAGGATTTATCTTTACAATTACAAACAATCAATAACATTAGTGTATATAACAAATATTAAAATGAAAGAAAATTTTATAAATACAATCAATACAAATACATATATAATGAATAACTTACCATGGGATGATATGTATGCCCCCCCTTCACAATGCCCATATGTCCAACAATGTATTTCATCTGTTTTCCTTAAGTCTTCTTCTTTTTAAGCCCCTGCATTGATTTCAAAGGCAACAACATTTCCCATCAGTGCCAACTTGTGCCTCCAATGTAGCCCTTAAATCTTCCTTTCACTCTCTTTAGGTGTTGGTATTGGGATTTCCTATATTTACAACAAAATCCACTAAAGCAATATAAGTACATTAATATACAAATATATTCTTACGGAACAAATGTCTTCGAACTATATTGACCCCATATGTACTAGAGAATTAATCCATTTTTGTCATAGATTTATTAAAGGTTTATAAAAGTAGTCAACAATTAATCAACAAATCAAAACCATACAATTTTACCACATAAGTTCCAAAGCTTGACTATAATCAAGTAATAAAATCAAACAATAAAAGAGAACTAGACCAAGACAAATTGTATGGTAATTAAATGGAATTGAGTAGACATGTTCATACCTATTTCCTAGGGAACAATTTGTGTCCCCAAATGAAAGAGGGTCTAAGGGTTAGGGATCCAATTTGGGTATTTAAAAAAGAGACAGAGTAATATTAAAAAATTGTAACCTTCAAAGTACAAAATCTGATCTATGAAGATCAAGAATTGGATTTGAGGCAAGTAGCACATAAAGAAAAGACTAATAAATCATGAAATGAACAATGAACATAATTTTGTTTTATAACCATCGTACCTACAACAAAATATTCAAAAACACTCACCTCCGTTGATCTTTCAACGAATGTTGACTATGTCAAATTTGACCAGGTCAATAACTATTAACCGTTTTCAAACAAGTATTTGGAATTCTCTACGTTCATCGGATAGACGAATTATCATTGAAATATCAAAGTATATAGAAGTTTGTCGGAAGTACGACGTTCATCAGGGCACCTAGAAAAAAATGGATTAAAAGTTTAATATTATGTCGTTATTTGCAATGATATGATTGGATTTATCCATATAGTCAGAAGTTTTTTTTTCGAATTTTGACCCCATCTGTAGTTGTGTAATGATCAATAGCCCGATTTATTACTTGATCATGTCCAAGAGATTCATTATAGATTGGTATATGGACCATCAAATTTGCAAGAACTTTATTTAAAATCAAATAAAATATTTGAAGGCACATCTAAGGAGAATGGTGAGATACCTAGTGCCACACATATTCTTGCCAAGGAGAAACTATTTTATCCTTATTCCACAAAATATACATGAATTACAACTCTTCCAAGCAAGGTGATAGAAGCTACACATATTATATCTACAAATCTTAGTGTATTTTCATCACCCAATTCTGGTTCTGAAGATGTATCAACTTTAGTCAAAAGACGAGAAATTAGTCAAGTTATGTATAAGTATACAAAAAGAGAATCCAAAGAAAAAAAATTATAAGGGAAGAAGGCTTACTTGGTGGAGGTAGAAGATGGCCATCCTATTGGACAAAATGCTTCAAGGTGGGCCTCAGAGTTGGACATGATAATTAGGTCTCATTTGGATGTTACCAAATCCAACTTTTAAGATTAAGATCCAAGAAATGTTGATCAAATGATAAAACAAATGAAAAATGTTTTTCAGACTATTGGTGGAAGGATATCCACTAAATATTACAAGCCGAGAATGAGAATTTTGATGAATAATTTCAGACATAAATGTAGAAAATTAATCTTAGATGGAAAAGATAGGGAGAGCAGTTTGACTCCCAATCAGTGGGAAGATTTGAAGGCAACTATGCGTTATGAAGATTATTTGGCAAAGAGTACAAGAGGGAAGACAAAAATATATCTTGTGAAGGTTCGATATGTTTAGGGTCGAGGTGGGTTGCGAGCAAAAAAACACATATTTGTAAGTATATGGATTTTTCGCTGAATATTGTACATTGTGTTATGCATTTTGATTTGTCTATCGAACTAATTATGTGTTGACGATTATTTGTAGGTTCAAGAAAATAGTAGAGAACTAGGTGTGAAAGAAATGGCTCAATATATGGCAAACAAAAATTCTAAAGATAATAAGATGTTAAAAAATACAACAAAAAGTTCCTTACCATATATTGAAGTCTAGAGAAACCATATAGGAGCCACATCAAATGTTGAAAACCCCAATGATAATTATAATCATGCAATGAAATTTACAAATGGGTTGACAGAGACAATGTCATCCTTGGTCTCCTCTATTAAACCTCTTGTTATTGCATGGAATAAGACTGAGTTATTTATTGATTAAGATGAGGTAAGCTATTTTTCATTCCCCTACAACCATTTCTTCACTTGAATTTGTAATTTGTTGATGTTTTGCTTCCATTTCCATTCACTCACGAAGCCTCTTTTTTTTATAATGGCAATGCCTGTCAATCATAGGAAGAAATTGTGAATATGGATGGTGCAAGAATGGTGAAAGACTCAGAAAAGGACCAAGAATTTTTAAATTCTTGTGTATTACATGCACCGAAACATGAAAATGTATGGTCCTTATAACAACATTGGTATTTTAGAATATTTAAAGAATGCATTTGTTTAAGAGACAAAATAGTTTGTCTTCAGTTGAGCCAAAAACTCTTTTTCGGTTTGATCTGAGTCAAAGTTACAATTCAACTAGTTTGACTTATAATTTCTGTGACATTGATTTATAATAAAATTTTATTTCTTATTTTTTTTTCTATCTTGTTATCACCCTAAAAGGGACTTGCGTGAATGTGCATGCTACCACTGTTTAAAATTAGTACTTAGACCAAAAATTGGACTAGGGTGAAACTCTTAACTTGAAGTGAAAGCTCTAACAACAAGGAATTTTGCTAAAGTTAGAAACCTCTATACAATGACACTTAACTGGAAAAACTCATAAATATCTACATGTTGAGAAAACTTCTCCTCGCGTGTAAATGCATACGATGAGGTATAACAATAGAATGCATAGGATCTCTTCCAATCATGTGCCGTCTCTAACAATGAGATCAAAATGCTCTTCAAGATAAGGAAACAGACTTCCCATTCTCACTATTATTCCCTTTAACTCCTCCAAGTAAGTGCTGATTTTCTTGCTGTGATATTTTCTAGATTTGAACACTTAGTCTCAAGGATGCCAAGGTAAGTAAATTTCATGTGTTTCAACTATTTCTAGAACCTAGAATTATAATAATTTCAATACATGGCTTGAAGGCCTATAATCTCCAGCTATGAAGTGCCCTCATGCACATGGGAATGACCTAATCAAAGACACAATCAATTACTAGAAATATGCTACAAGAATTTAGGATTTACATGTCATAAATTTGCTACAGGAATCAAGCTTCATATGTTGTAATGAGTGAGATATATAACAACCTCAAAACTATCTCTCTGATCTTCATCAACTAGGAATAGAAAATCATAATTTCCGAGAAGAATATGATAAATTTCAGGGTCACCTTCTAGCCAAAACTACGCTTTGTGACCCTCATCTGCAACAGGAACACCAAGACATATATTCTGTGTTCATTCCAGATACCATTTCTACATATATAGCCAATTAATTTCCCTAACATATTTGTGGTAGATGAGATGTGGAATTGAAAGTAAGCCTAGTAAATCTGACCGATTTTGTGGCTTTAGCCCATGTAAATACTAACCTAATACAAAGCTCAAAGAAGGTCGCACAAAAAGTTGATATAAGGAGACCATAGTGAAAGTGAAAAGAATATAATCCTTATGTTAATACGTGGATTCACATCTCACCAAGGCAAGGAGCGAAGTCACAAAAACAAGCAAAGGAATTGCCAAATATGAATTGTCTAATTTAGTTACGACATGAATTTCAGTTTCTTAATATAAGTTGGTAAGCACTCGGGGTACTTCTGATTTTCAGAAACCATAGAATCCTTGCTCAATCTTTGGAACATGATGATAGTTGGTAATATCACATGAATGGATGCTTCCAACAATTTCGTTGTATAAATTTGCATCCTTTATTCCACGATCTAATATTTGATTTGTGCATGATGAAATCACATACAAAATATTAAAGGAAAAAATATTATTGAAAAAAATATAAAATATGACAACATTGAAGCACCTGAACATTTCCAATCAGTGCCAAGCCCTCCTGGTATTTCAAATATTGACTCTGCGGTGAGTGCATTTGATTTTTTTTTATTTCAATAACTATGTATGTTTTTAGAATATAATTGTGATTTATTTTTTCTAATATTTATGTATACTTTTTTGTTTTTGATAGTGCCCATTAATTCCAGTAGGACATGAAGTACTCCAAGAAGGTGAGGGTGAAAGTATTAGATCCATATGACGACGTTAGTACCAACATTGGACAAATTCACTCACTTTATGTGATCCACAGAGTGACACTGATTCCTGAAGATGCAAATGTAAATATCATTAAGGTCACAATTAACATCCCCCTTCCATAAGTTGATAAAATAGATGGATGTATCCGTTTGAGGGAGAAGGAAGGGAGTTTCATTAGGTTTCCAAAGAAGTGTTTGGAAAAGTCATTGATGTAGATGATATTCATTTTCTTGTCGCAAAGCTTGATGTTATTGATGTTGTTGTTTAGAGTATGGACCGATGCTGGATTGTTGTCATGGGGATTAGTGATCATCATGTTTTATGAATTAGTGGATATTCAGTTGGAAACTCAAATTATATATTGTAGTACTTGAATTTTTATATGATATTTACGTGGTTCAAATTATATATGTTTGTACTTGATATTATTTAGTGTTGTTAATTAATGTGACTTTGCATGTTTATATAAATTTAATCTATTTTTTTGCACTTATATATTTTGGGTTTCATAAATAATCTAGAGGGTTTTGTATTAAAGAGCGACTGTGTGCATGCATAGAATACTAGTATTTACTGTGAAAAATGATGGGAACACGAATAATAGTGGCGTACTTAAATATTTTGATGCACATTTGTAGCACAAGGAAGTAGAAAATAAAGAACATGCTCTTTAGTACTTAAGAATGTTCAACAACACAGGTATTCCAACAGAGGAAGGACACCTTAATTAACCACTCACACAACCAAATCAAATATCAACACACCAATGTTTTTACGTGGTAAAATACCCATGGGGAAACA
>SNQJ01S0024549.1:52191-75064 GCA_010110895.2 Picea sitchensis | reverse complement strand
TTAGGAACGTGGTTGGTCTTCAAACCAAAGTTGGAGTTTCTCCATTCTTGATTCACCTTCCTTGTGTCCTCATCATGAATTTCATGGGATGCATTTTCACTTTCAGGTGTCTTCTCTATTACAAAATTTTTCAATACTTCCATAATCTCCTCTTTTAAACCATCCATCTTTGCCTCCAACTTAGCTTCCATCTCTTGTAGTTCATATTTTGTTACTATCTTATTTTGTAAATCATTTATGTCCCTACGCATTTCTTCACCTTCATCGAGATTCCAAGTAGGATTGTCTGGAGGCTTATTTGGTGTAGAAGTTCCCTTTTTGGGTGGCATGTTGGCCAAGTATCACTTTTGAACCTTGATTTTGAAGTGGTTCTGCTAGACAATATTTTTTCTGTTGTATCTCCCAAGTTTCAGCCCTTCTGTGTATGAAACTTTATTTTATGTAGTTCTCTAATATTTCTTCTCTGCAATATCACAGGTCTAATCAAAATTGGAAGTGCCATGTGGAATTTATGGTAACTTCCCCACAAATTGCCAATTTTTTTCCTTTCCATGAGATCTCACTTGTATAGCGTTCCCCGCAAAAAATAATTGATATAAAATTATGAAAATCATACCAAAAATACTACAGACTGTCCATGATCCAATGAAACCAGTCCCACTCAATTTGGATACTCTAGGAAGAATTTATGATTGTTTTACCTGGAAGACCTTCTTGAGACTAGTCAATAGGACAAGTCAGATACCCTATCTTACACAGGGTGTATCTACAAATTTTAGATGAACCGGAATCTGAAATTTTTACCAAAGATACCTTACTAATGTCTGTGAATAGACTCCATATTTCAGGGTCTGAAACATTACAAAAAAAAAATTATAGCAAAAATTTTGCAATGAATCAGTTCAGGATGATTCCAGAACCCTATATTGTATAGGTTTTATCTCCAAAAGTATAAGACCTCAGAAGTTGTAATTTGAACCCAATGTACCTTGATCCGTCTACTAAATATCCTCCAAGTTGTTCCTTCTAAAATGTTGTAGAAAAACAATTATAGTGAAAATTACAAGGTATCTCAGATGTTGCAGCGAAACCCCAAGACCTTCAGCTTTGATACCATATGTTAAGAACCAAATATCAATATAGCATAGAAAAACCTCAGAAAAAGTACTCAACGCCTTGAAAAAGAGATAATTTCATATAATAAGCCTCTCCGAGGGGGCAACCTCCTTTTACCCCACTTAAATGTTCAAGTACGAGATGATTCAAAATGAAAATGTCTCCTTGGTATATATAGGAGACTAGGAGGTATAATTACAACTAATGGCCTAAAGCCAACATAAATAAAATAACATTACTAATATAATATGCCCCAATTAATGGGTAATGAGCCAATATTAGGGCTTAACATTCTCTTTCTTTAATAGAATCAAATTACTGAGCAACGGTTAATGCAAGTCAATAATCCTTGTGGCTTCGACAAATCCTTTCATAGTTTGGATTCTAGTAGCAACATCTGACAACCCCTGGTGCAACAATTAGAGTGTCATCAATATTTCTAAAGACCTAGTTCAATATCAGCATAGAACAAACATCGATATACACATGCACTTCATCTGAAATATCATTCATGATCGCGTTATTGAAGTGCTCTTTTTCCCTACAAAAGATCAAGTTGTTGACATATTCACAAAGTCTCTTACAGAAGCGAAGTTTTACAAACTTTGATCTATGTTAGGAGTTCATGAATTTTTCATTAAGGCGAGATAGGCTCTGATGCCTCCTTCCTTCTCCTGTTGTGTCACCTTTATAAATTCTTAAATCATATCCAAAGTTTTTCTTAAGGGGGGATGTTAGGATATTTATACACTTAGGAGTTAGTTAAGATCAACTTGGTATAATGTGTCATTAGGTAAAAGTGTGTTTCTTTAGTATGCATTTGTAGTTGGGTAATCTAACGATCATAATATGTTCCCGACATAGATTGATCTGATAGTTCATATTATCCTTGATATTAATGGTTACATTGATCTGTGGATTAACACTTGATTGGTCCATGATATCTATTTAAAGAGCATGGAGGGTCATTTTTCGATGATCGATTGTGAGAAAATATCTTGTAAATATCTATGTAATATTTTCTTTTGCACTAATAAATTGCTCCAAGTGACTACGTTGGTTGGGGTCGTGGTTGTTTCCCCATGGGTATTTTACCACGTAAAAACATTGGTGTGTTGATATTTGATTTGGTTGTGTGAGTGGTTAATTAAGGTGTCCTTCCTCTGTTGGAATACCTGTGTTGTTGAACATTCTTAAGTACTAAAGAGCATGTTCTTTATTTTCTACTTCCTTGTGCTACAAATGTGCATCAAAATATTTAAGTACGCCACTATTATTCGTGTTCCCATCATTTTTCACAGTAAATACTAGTATTCTATGCATGCACACAGTCGCTCTTTAATACAAAACCCTCTAGATTATTTATGAAACCCAAAATATATAAGTGCAAAAAAATAGATTAAATTTATATAAACATGCAAAGTCACATTAATTAACAACACTAAATAATATCAAGTACAAACATATATAATTTGAACCACGTAAATATCATATAAAAATTCAAGTACTACAATATATAATTTGAGTTTCCAACTGAATATCCACTAATTCATAAAACATGATGATCACTAATCCCCATGACAACAATCCAGCATCGGTCCATACTCTAAACAACAACATCAATAACATCAAGCTTTGCGACAAGAAAATGAATATCATCTACATCAATGACTTTTCCAAACACTTCTTTGGAAACCTAATGAAACTCCCTTCCTTCTCCCTCAAACGGATACATCCATCTATTTTATCAACTTATGGAAGGGGGATGTTAATTGTGACCTTAATGATATTTACATTTGCATCTTCAGGAATCAGTGTCACTCTGTGGATCACATAAAGTGAGTGAATTTGTCCAATGTTGGTACTAACGTCGTCATATGGATCTAATACTTTCACCCTCACCTTCTTGGAGTACTTCATGTCCTACTGGAATTAATGGGCACTATCAAAAACAAAAAAGTATACATAAATATTAGAAAAAATAAATCACAATTATATTCTAAAAACATACATAGTTATTGAAATAAAAAAAAATCAAATGCACTCACCGCAGAGTCAATATTTGAAATACCAGGAGGGCTTGGCACTGATTGGAAATGTTCAGGTGCTTCAATGTTGTCATATTTTATATTTTTTTCAATAATATTTTTTCCTTTAATATTTTGTATGTGATTTCATCATGCACAAATCAAATATTAGATCGTGGAATAAAGGATGCAAATTTATACAACGAAATTGTTGGAAGCATCCATTCATGTGATATTACCAACTATCATCATGTTCCAAAGATTGAGCAAGGATTCTATGGTTTCTGAAAATCAGAAGTACCCCGAGTGCTTACCAACTTATATTAAGAAACTGAAATTCATGTCGTAACTAAATTAGACAATTCATATTTGGCAATTCCTTTGCTTGTTTTTGTGACTTCGCTCCTTGCCTTGGTGAGATGTGAATCCACGTATTAACATAAGGATTATATTCTTTTCACTTTCACTATGGTCTCCTTATATCAACTTTTTGTGCGACCTTCTTTGAGCTTTGTATTAGGTTAGTATTTACATGGGCTAAAGCCACAAAATCGGTCAGATTTACTAGGCTTACTTTCAATTCCACATCTCATCTACCACAAATATGTTAGGGAAATTAATTGGCTATATATGTAGAAATGGTATCTGGAATGAACACAGAATATATGTCTTGGTGTTCCTGTTGCAGATGAGGGTCACAAAGCGTAGTTTTGGCTAGAAGGTGACCCTGAAATTTATCATATTCTTCTCGGAAATTATGATTTTCTATTCCTAGTTGATGAAGATCAGAGAGATAGTTTTGAGGTTGTTATATATCTCACTCATTACAACATATGAAGCTTGATTCCTGTAGCAAATTTATGACATGTAAATCCTAAATTCTTGTAGCATATTTCTAGTAATTGATTGTGTCTTTGATTAGGTCATTCCCATGTGCATGAGGGCACTTCATAGCTGGAGATTATAGGCCTTCAAGCCATGTATTGAAATTATTATAATTCTAGGTTCTAGAAATAGTTGAAACACATGAAATTTACTTACCTTGGCATCCTTGAGACTAAGTGTTCAAATCTAGAAAATATCACAGCAAGAAAATCAGCACTTACTTGGAGGAGTTAAAGGGAATAATAGTGAGAATGGGAAGTCTGTTTCCTTATCTTGAAGAGCATTTTGATCTCATTGTTAGAGACGGCACATGATTGGAAGAGATCCTATGCATTCTATTGTTATACCTCATCGTATGCATTTACACGCGAGGAGAAGTTTTCTCAACATGTAGATATTTATGAGTTTTTCCAGTTAAGTGTCATTGTATAGAGGTTTCTAACTTTAGCAAAATTCCTTGTTGTTAGAGCTTTCACTTCAAGTTAAGAGTTTCACCCTAGTCCAATTTTTGGTCTAAGTACTAATTTTAAACAGTGGTAGCATGCACATTCACGCAAGTCCCTTTTAGGGTGATAACAAGATAGAAAAAAAAATAAGAAATAAAATTTTATTATAAATCAATGTCACAGAAATTATAAGTCAAACTAGTTGAATTGTAACTTTGACTCAGATCAAACCGAAAAAGAGTTTTTGGCTCAACTGAAGACAAACTATTTTGTCTCTTAAACAAATGCATTCTTTAAATATTCTAAAATACCAATGTTGTTATAAGGACCATACATTTTCATGTTTCGGTGCATGTAATACACAAGAATTTAAAAATTCTTGGTCCTTTTCTGAGTCTTTCACCATTCTTGCACCATCCATATTCACAATTTCTTCCTATGATTGACAGGCATTGCCATTATAAAAAAAAGAGGCTTCGTGAGTGAATGGAAATGGAAGCAAAACATCAACAAATTACAAATTCAAGTGAAGAAATGGTTGTAGGGGAATGAAAAATAGCTTACCTCATCTTAATCAATAAATAACTCAGTCTTATTCCATGCAATAACAAGAGGTTTAATAGAGGAGACCAAGGATGACATTGTCTCTGTCAACCCATTTGTAAATTTCATTGCATGATTATAATTATCATTGGGGTTTTCAACATTTGATGTGGCTCCTATATGGTTTCTCTAGACTTCAATATATGGTAAGGAACTTTTTGTTGTATTTTTTAACATCTTATTATCTTTAGAATTTTTGTTTGCCATATATTGAGCCATTTCTTTCACACCTAGTTCTCTACTATTTTCTTGAACCTACAAATAATCGTCAACACATAATTAGTTCGATAGACAAATCAAAATGCATAACACAATGTACAATATTCAGCGAAAAATCCATATACTTACAAATATGTGTTTTTTTGCTCGCAACCCACCTCGACCCTAAACATATCGAACCTTCACAAGATATATTTTTGTCTTCCCTCTTGTACTCTTTGCCAAATAATCTTCATAACGCATAGTTGCCTTCAAATCTTCCCACTGATTGGGAGTCAAACTGCTCTCCCTATCTTTTCCATCTAAGATTAATTTTCTACATTTATGTCTGAAATTATTCATCAAAATTCTCATTCTCGGCTTGTAATATTTAGTGGATATCCTTCCACCAATAGTCTGAAAAACATTTTTCATTTGTTTTATCATTTGATCAACATTTCTTGGATCTTAATCTTAAAAGTTGGATTTGGTAACATCCAAATGAGACCTAATTATCATGTCCAACTCTGAGGCCCACCTTGAAGCATTTTGTCCAATAGGATGGCCATCTTCTACCTCCACCAAGTAAGCCTTCTTCCCTTATAATTTTTTTTCTTTGGATTCTCTTTTTGTATACTTATACATAACTTGACTAATTTCTCGTCTTTTGACTAAAGTTGATACATCTTCAGAACCAGAATTGGGTGATGAAAATACACTAAGATTTGTAGATATAATATGTGTAGCTTCTATCACCTTGCTTGGAAGAGTTGTAATTCATGTATATTTTGTGGAATAAGGATAAAATAGTTTCTCCTTGGCAAGAATATGTGTGGCACTAGGTATCTCACCATTCTCCTTAGATGTGCCTTCAAATATTTTATTTGATTTTAAATAAAGTTCTTGCAAATTTGATGGTCCATATACCAATCTATAATGAATCTCTTGGACATGATCAAGTAATAAATCGGGCTATTGATCATTACACAACTACAGATGGGGTCAAAATTCGAAAAAAAAACTTCTGACTATATGGATAAATCCAATCATATCATTGCAAATAACGACATAATATTAAACTTTTAATCCATTTTTTTCTAGGTGCCCTGATGAACGTCGTACTTCCGACAAACTTCTATATACTTTGATATTTCAATGATAATTCGTCTATCCGATGAACGTAGAGAATTCCAAATACTTGTTTGAAAACGGTTAATAGTTATTGACCTGG
Organism: Picea sitchensis; assembly: GCA_010110895.2. Classification (NCBI taxonomy): domain Eukaryota; kingdom Viridiplantae; phylum Streptophyta; class Pinopsida; order Pinales; family Pinaceae; genus Picea; species Picea sitchensis. The sequence goes on along the minus strand of SNQJ01S0024549.1, from coordinate 68,558 downwards.
TCAAATTTGACATAGTCAACATTCGTTGAAAGATCAACGGAGGTGAGTGTTTTTGAATATTTTGTTGTAGGTACGATGGTTATAAAACAAAATTATGTTCATTGTTCATTTCATGATTTATTAGTCTTTTCTTTATGTGCTACTTGCCTCAAATCCAATTCTTGATCTTCATAGATCAGATTTTGTACTTTGAAGGTTACAATTTTTTAATATTACTCTGTCTCTTTTTTAAATACCCAAATTGGATCCCTAACCCTTAGACCCTCTTTCATTTGGGGACACAAATTGTTCCCTAGGAAATAGGTATGAACATGTCTACTCAATTCCATTTAATTACCATACAATTTGTCTTGGTCTAGTTCTCTTTTATTGTTTGATTTTATTACTTGATTATAGTCAAGCTTTGGAACTTATGTGGTAAAATTGTATGGTTTTGATTTGTTGATTAATTGTTGACTACTTTTATAAACCTTTAATAAATCTATGACAAAAATGGATTAATTCTCTAGTACATATGGGGTCAATATAGTTCGAAGACATTTGTTCCGTAAGAATATATTTGTATATTAATGTACTTATATTGCTTTAGTGGATTTTGTTGTAAATATAGGAAATCCCAATACCAACACCTAAAGAGAGTGAAAGGAAGATTTAAGGGCTACATTGGAGGCACAAGTTGGCACTGATGGGAAATGTTGTTGCCTTTGAAATCAATGCAGGGGCTTAAAAAGAAGAAGACTTAAGGAAAACAGATGAAATACATTGTTGGACATATGGGCATTGTGAAGGGGGGGCATACATATCATCCCATGGTAAGTTATTCATTATATATGTATTTGTATTGATTGTATTTATAAAATTTTCTTTCATTTTAATATTTGTTATATACACTAATGTTATTGATTGTTTGTAATTGTAAAGATAAATCCTTCTAGGTGTTTGTCGTTGGATAAATATATGCCATGTAGTAGTAGAAATACTATTGTACAAGATGGGGAAGATGGTATGGATATTGAAGATCAAGTTAATCCTATGGAAGAATATGACACCAATAATATTGTTGAGCCAGGTGATGAGACAAATAGATTGATCCATGACATCTTTTCTCCTATCGATCAGGAAAAATTTGATGATATTCATGATGTACCTCTACTTGAGAAGGCATAACAACCCCTTTGTGAAGGCTCAAGAACAAATATTTTCTCTGTTATAATGTTGTTGGTTAACTTGAAGGTATTGAATGGTCTGTTAAACACTTGTCTCACATAGATCCTAAGGTACGTAATATAATTTATCACATATTATATGTAAAGTTCGACTTTATTTTTCTCTATTTTTAGTGTCAATTAATGTGTAAATTAAGGATGTCCCCAAGGTGTAAGACAGTCAGTGAAAGAGTGTGTTGTTAAGGCACTCTGTGATATTAAAGGTTCGAAACCTGCGGGGACAAAAAATCCAACCATGTTAAGGGTTGGTGTGGCTCAGGACGGGTGCGATCCCTGGGTGATTTTGACAGCTTAGATGCCCCTGAGTCGTGGTTTCTCAAGCCACAGGCTAATCCCGCAGGTCACGGATAAATTAGCAAACAAAAAAAAAATGTGTAAATTAAGGATGCAATATTTTTTATTATTGTTATTTATATTAACTAGTTATCTTTTATGTTGTAGATTGTTAGGTGGATTTTTATTACCAGAGTCAAATAATTTACCTCGCACATACCAAGAGTTGTGTGCCATTATGAAAGATATTGGAATGGAGTATCAGGATATGGATGCATGTTTGAATGATCATATTATATATTATGGGAAATATGCATCGAAAACAAAATGTTTGCAATGTCAAATCAGTAGATCAAGTAACAAAAAAGGTGCCTCACAAGTTTCTTCATCATATTCTGATAATTCCACGTTTGAAGTGATCGTTCAAGTGCCAAAGAACAGCACAGTTTATGGATTATTGTGCACGGCACAGAAGTGAAGATGGTGTTCTTCAAATGTCTACAGATGGTTCTGCATTTAGGAACATCAAAGAAATATGGCCAATTTTTAAAGAAGAACCTTGTAATGTTAGGCTTTCATTGGAAACTGAGAGTGTCAATCCATTTGGTGATCTCAGGTCTATTTACTCAGTGTGGTATATTTTTTTTATAAACAATAACCTTCCTCCTTGGATGTCAATAAAGAGGGAGCACACAATGTTGGCAATGATTGTTCTACGTATTTGTTTACAAAATCGGTTTGAACATTGCAATTTGTTTGTTTTATTCATTGCATAATTACTTATATATATACAAGGTAGTAATTATGTGTACTTTCACCCAATTAGGTAAGTACCAAGTGAAAGATATGAATGTATATATTGAGCCTCTTGTCAACGAGCTACTAAATGTATGGGCTAGCATCATTGTGTACGACATCTATAGACCAATAGGTAAAAAGCAATTTCAATTCCATGGAATACTTACATGGAAAATTCATGATGCCCTGGGACCAACACATTTTTGTGGTATGTAACATACTATTTCACTTTAATAGTATATAATTTTTATATGAAAATATGATGCATGCTTCTTAAATATTAATTCCTTGTTATATAAATAATACTAACATTAATCCATATCTTGCAGGTCTTCAAACAAAGGGTAAATTTGCATGTCTATTTCGTGGTCCTAGGATGAAATCATGGCATTCAAGAAGTCTAGGAAAGGAGTTATTTTATGAGTATAGGCACTTCCTCCCTAAGAACCATAGGTATCGAACTACAAAAAAAACATATTTTCAATTTGAAAGAAGAGACTGGAATAAAACCACGAAGAATGACACCTCACCTATGGAAGTTGGAATATAATAGAAATATTCAAGGTAATCATTTAGTCTATGTGTCATATATATTCATGTTTTACAATTTTAATTTATATTTAATTTTGTTTATTGTATCTAACAATTATTGTTGTAATCTCATTATTATTTTTCATAAATGGTTTCAAGGCATTAATGGGCTTCCACGAGGAATGAAAAGCTACCCTATACAATTCAATAGGTTTCCCTACTGCGAGCACCTACAAATAGCTCATTTGTTTCATACAACGCATATTGGGAAGAATGTAATAGAAACATTGTGGAGAATTGTAGATGGAAGGAGTGACAAAGAAATATTTGAAAATTTTGTACAAACATTCAGGAATCCAATCATGCATTGCAAAATGTGATTTATTCAAATAGCCATGGACACCGAAATAGTCTTCCATGGTTATTTACAGAGAATGAAAGCAATGTTGTAAAAGAGGTCATTCGGAAAAATGAATTTCCCATGGGATTTGTTTCAAACATAAAGAATATCTTAACGAAGAAAGGTGAATTTGGTGGGGTGAAAACTCATGATCGGCATACCTTCATTAAGGTAATTATTTTGGTATATTTACAGATTGGAAAATATAAGAATTTTTAGTATTATAATTTTGTTTTCTTTTCCAAAAAAATAGCGATCCCTTTGTTGTTACAGTATGTTCTACCTCTTTCTCTCCCTGACATCTTTGACAACAATGTAAAACAATTTATATATGATCTTCAAAAATACATGAGGTAAATATTAATGATTTATATGCAAAATCATTGTTTCTCAACTTGTCTACATATGTTTTACTTTCAATGTATATACATTTTTGTTGAAACCTATGATTTTATTTGTTATATCATGTGTAGGTGGTTGTCATCTAAATAAATCCATAAAGAAGATATAAAATATTGTAGGAGAGAAGTTCCTCGGCTAATGTGCGAAATGCAAAAGTATCTACCTCCGGCACTTTTCAATGCACAAGAACACTACCTCATACACCAAGTTGAGTAGATTGAAATGTGCGGACCTGTACACACAAGGTCAATGTGGATGGTGGAGAGGCACTTAAAGTCATTAAAGGATTTTTTTATACAAAGAGAACGTCCTGAGGAATCCATGGTGGAGGCCTATATGGTATATCATGTTAGATAATCCAAAATACAATTATCAATAGTTTATAAAGTTAGAATAAAATGATTATTAATTTAGAATATTAAATTAATAATCTAGAATATTTGATTAATAAATATAGACTTTAGGCCTATATGGTATATCATGTTAGATAATCCAAAATACAATTATCAATAGTTTATAAAGTTAGAATAAAATGATTACTAATTTAGAATATTAAATTAATAATCTGGAATATTTGATTAATAAATATAGACTTTTAGAAATAAATTATTGTTACAAAAGATATGACTCTAGAGAGGTGTCAGATCTTAGGCTCTAAAATAGGAGTATTGTTTTAAGATTGTTAAGATAGCATTTATTGTAAATGGACACTTATATTTTATTTAATAAGGGATCCATATCTTGAGTTTGTTAGGACATTTAGCTTGTATATAGCTCATTGCAAGAGTATTGTGTTGTTCGGGGGTAAACTCTTGCAAAGTTTCTTTTGTAATTTATTTTCCTATTAATAAAGTGTGTGTCCGAGGACACTTATGCCATTATTGTGGTATCGTGAGCTCCAGTAATGCTATTGAATTGAAGAAAAGATCAGTTGATCTGAGGAAGAGATCCCAGCATTACAGACCAAGGAAAGTCGGCACATACCTCACAAGAATCGTCAGCTTATTGTTCAATTTTTTTTTTAAAAAAGGAAAAGAAATTATGTTTTTACTTTCGTGATTAGTCATTAGACTCAGAAAAATTGATTTTGCAAATTGCAAATTCTGAAAATTGACAAATTTGTCCATGACGAATTAGTTTTTGGCAAAGTAATTTCTTGTATTAAAAAGATCAGTCTTCTTCCATTAAAACGCTGTGTAATTTCTGAATAATTTCTGGCGAATTAATTATCACTATTATAAGCATTTAGATTCAACGCGATCTCTATGGGCGCGCAATTCAACATCAAAATTCCTCTAAAATTCCTCCTAAATTGTCTTAAAAATTCCTCTTGAAAGGTTTTTCTGTCATAGTTCTTGGCATTACAATTATTTTCGGCCGGATCCACACTCATGGTCATGCATAGATGTTATTTCCATTCGATGCAATTCTCTTATGTCATTATTGTGTGTTGGTGGATCGACGGGTGCATCAATAAGAGAAATTAGTAATTCACCTGCGGACTGATGCGTGGAAATCCTCTGTTGCGTGACCTACGCGACTGTAACCTACCAATTCAATATTGTTGGAGTGGTTGTAACCTACCAATACTCTCTCCCTTCAATACTGTTGAAATTGTGCCCGTTCTGTTCAGAAGAGTGTCGTGCATCAAGCAAGGGGGAGTGAGATTCAACTTGGTTCTCATCACAAATGTGGCCGGCCCAGGGGACTTGGTGAGAGTGAGCGTGAAGGGTAGCCAAACCAGGTGGATTCCCTTGTCAAGAAAATGGGGTCAAAATTGGCAATGCAACACCGTCCTGGTAGGTCAGAGCCTTTCCTTCAGAGTAACTGGCAGTGACCACAGAACCTCCACTTCCTGGAACATTGTGCCTCCAAATTGGGAGTTCGGCCAGACTTTTTCTAGAAAACAGTTTAGAGTCTGAGAGCAACACCTAGTCCCATATATTCTGCTTCAGCCAACAGATCGAGCTTCAGTTGAAAATGTGTTTATAAATTCATGTAAACTGGTGCATTTGTATTGATTTAAGTGCCAAGTTCGGCATTGCAAACGGGTCCAGGTTGTCTTAAAAGGGAAGTTGCAAGATCTTTGCATGCTTGATCTTCACGACAACGCTCCTACAAATGTCATCAAAGAAGTTGCTGAAGAAGATGTCCAACAAAGACTAGTTCATTCCATTGTCAAGAAGAAAAACGAATTTTTTTTTTAAAACAAACCAGTGATAAACAGTTCAAATATTTGTTTTGGAGGTAACAAAAATTTTGTAACTCAAAGTAAATTTTTTTACTTTGAGGGGGGTGCAAAATTGCCGATTTTTGTAAAAGTGTAAAATTTTGAGAGTTCCTTGGAATTTGACTAGAACCAAGTACAAAGCTCAGTCATTTTTTTCCTTGTTTCAACGACTATACGAGGGTCAAGGCAAAGCCCGATAGATCGCCTTTGGTGTGATGTGTTTGGTGTGTTGTTCATCTTCATTTTTGGCTTAATTCACTTATGGTGCTGCATTCACCAAACTATCATGTCAAATTAATTAATTTATTCTTCGACTCAAATAAACTTGAAGGCACAAAATCATACAAAACATGGAAACAACTCATTGAAAGCACCCTCATTTACAATGAACTTTTACGTGGATATCCAATTGTAATGAAGATACTAAGCCCACTAAGCCGATAGATGCAACAACATTATCAATGGGAAGTTAAAATGCCAAAAAGCATTACACCTCTATTAAATCTTCGCCATGAGATGTATGTTCATATTGAAAATACAACTGATGCATGGTATGCTTTGAAATTTTAAAGATTTATTTGATACTCAGACTCAATCCAAGAAAGTTGATCTTCAATTAAAGTTGCTTCAACAAAAATTGAATGAAGGAGGTGATGTCCATGAATATATTTCCATACTTAAAAACATTAAGCAAGAAATATTAAATGTTGGTTTTCAAGCAGTAGATGATAGTTTCCTGACCACAATCTTAATAGTTGGATTGCCTTTTTCTTATACACATTTTTTGGAGACTTTACAAGTCAATGGCAAGTTAGACAAGCTTACATTTGATGAACTAAGTGAACTATTATCACAACACAATAAAACTCTTGGAAAGAAAAAACAAGTTGGAAGATGTTATTTTTTCACGTATAAAGCACAAGTGCAAGACTTCTAGCAACAGCTTATACAGAGGAAGAGGAAATTTTGTACAAGGTCGTGGACGAGGTCAACATAGAGATATAAATTTTCAAGGCAGAGGCAACAATCAAGGAAGGGGTATTTTCAATGTAGAGGAAACAATCAAGGCAGGATATTTTCATGCAAGAGGAAAAAGTCAAGGCGTAGGCTCTTTCAAGGCAACTGGCCAAGGCAGAGGATAGACTCCGTCCATATATCAAAGCAGGGGTAGAGGACATAATTTTGGTAGAGGGAGAGACTTTAGTCAAATTGTTTGCATAAGGTGTAACAAAGTTGGTCATTATGCAAAATATTGTCAAACTTCCATTGATAAAATCTCCAAGTTTCATCAAAACACAACACAATTTGCAAATTATCGACAGGATGATGATTCAGAAAATGTGTTTACCTCATCTTCACCATTGCTGCATTTCCATCCTGACAAAAGGACGATAAGATGCTTGGATTTTAGATTCAGAGCATCTCAACACATGACTTTCTGACGGACTTTTGGAATTTTCAAGAATGCCATCTTTATTCTGTTTTTCTTGCAGATAACACTAAAAATACTCCTTATGGAAGAGGAGTCATTAAATTTTATTTACCGGAGCATGGAGAATCCACTAATTTCAACAAGGGTATGTACCCACCTTCAAAAAAAAATTGTTGTCTTTAGTCACAATTCGACAAGTGGGACATCGGGTAATTATGGAAGATGGCTTGATTAAGATAAATTCAGTCAAACAAAATAAGAAAACAATGATGACGGGTGGATAAGGAAGATCGAAAATTGTTAAGGATGAAAGGAACAGTTATTCCAAGACATTCAAACTTTGAAGGATCAGTAAGTACAGGTATCCCCCCTATCAGATTGTGGCATGTGAGATAGGGACATCTCAACTTTGAAAGTCGCTCTCAACCGGGTGAAAACAAGTGATGGTTAAGGGACTTCCCACTCTCAAAAAGGACACTTCAAAATGTGAAGCATGCATTTATAGAAAATGTAGAGTCGAAAAAGTTTTTCAACAAGTTCATGGCTAGCCAATCGGCGGCTGCAACTAGTTCACAATGATGTATTGTGGACCCTAGAAACTCTTCGGTGGATGCAAATATTTTTACTCTTCTGATGATTTCCAAGAGACTAACTTGGGTTTACTCTTGAAGTAAAAGTCATAAGTATTTGAAAAAATTTAAGATTTTCACAACTTGTTGAAATGAAGTTAAAGAAAGATAGGTACACTCAGGACGATAATGGCTGAGAATTCACTTCTAATGAATTCAACACTTGTTTCACAAACAATGGGATAAGAAGATATCTTACTAATTTCTACACTCCACAACAAAATGGAGTCGCAGAATCCAATGAATCGCGACTTTGTTAGGAAATGGCAGATCTATGTTGAGTTTTAAAGGTTAAGTTCTATATATTGGGCGTAAGCAATCCATACAGCTATCTACTTAAGGAATAGATCTCCAACCGCTTCTTTGGATGGAATCAAACCTTATGAAGCATGGTTTGGTTTCAAACCCAGAGTTAAACATCTTAGAGTTTTTGGATCAGTATGGTATGCCTTAGTTACGAAAGAAAAACGAACTAAGCTTGACTCAAGAAGCTTGAATGCACAATGATTGGGTATTCTGATGAGAAGAAAGGGCATCGACTCTTTTTCCAATGGAAAAAGTATTGTGAGCAAGGATGTCATTTTTTGATGAAACCCAGTAAAAGTGATGATGAAATAGAAAGTCTTCTTCAAAAGTTAGAAACTAAAGGAAAATCAAAGAAAAGGAAAAAGTTCAAAGTCACCAAATTCACTTAATTGGTACGAACTTGATTTTCCTTCATATGAATATGTTTCATCCAACAAATACTACTTAAAAACATCATCTCCGTTCTTCCCGTAGTCTTCATCTCAATCTTCAGAAATGCGCTTCATCCGCATTAAATGATTCTCCACCTCCAAAATCTACAACTGATCGATGAACATCAGTTTACATTAATCCAATTTGTAATAATGGTAATTCAGATCCCCAAACAAATGAACATCAACTACCAAAATGGCAATTCAACTTTTGAAAGATGTAAGGCCCGATGAGTAGAATAAAACAGGAACAAGGGGATCGCACAACAATGAAGGGAATTTTACCTTATTAGCACATGATTTTACTCAACCTTCCACCTACAAAGAAGCAACCAAACATAAAGAATGGAAACAGACTATGGTTGAGGAATATCAAGCAATCATTGATAACAACACTTGGAAACTTGTTGATTGTCCTGATAAGTGTTAAAACCCATCGATGCAAATGGGTTTATAGAATTAAATACAACCAACATGGTGAAATTGACAAGTATAAATCCCGACTTGTGGCTAAAGGTTTTGCGTAGTAAGAAGGCATTGATTATGAGGAAACTTTTACTCCCACAGCTAAATGGAATACCATCCCATTAACACTTGCATTGGTCGCTCATAAAGGTTGGAAAGTTCATCAAATGGATGTAAAAAAGTGTTTTTCTCAACGGAGACTTACTGTGAAGATGTGTATATGCAACAACCAACTACTCGGGTTTTGAAATTGCGTAAGGAACATAAACTCCGGCGAAATTAATTAAGGCTTTATATTGGTTAAAACAAGCCCCTCGATCTTGGTATACCAAATACGAATACCTTGGGGAAGGTTGGTTTTCATCGTAGTGAATCTGATGATACGTTGTTTATCCGTCAACAGGGTTCTTATCTCGTGATTCTTATTATGTTTGTAGATATCGCTCATTGGCTGTGAAACAATGATGATCATATTGCACAAGTGAAAAATGAGTTACATGTGGGTTTTAAGATGACGGATTTGGGACTCCTTCACTACTATCTTGGTATTGAAGTATTCCAACGTCCACATCATATTTTCATTTCGCAGAGCAAGTATGCAGCAGAAATTCTTCAACGGTTTGGCATGATTGTAAAACCCTCTACCCTATCAACAAAAACTTGAACTTTCAAAATTTGAAGGGGGGAATTGCAGATGACTATTTATAGACAGTTGATTGGCAAATTGATTTATTTGACAAACACTCGCCCAGATCTATCTATGAAGTCATTATTCTTTCTCGCTTTATGCAACAACCACGGGATAGCCAATCGAATGTAACCAAAAGAGTTCTTCGATATATTCAAGGAACAAATATTTTGGTCTTCTTTACAAAAAGACTAAAAATTTTGTACTTGGTGGATTTTCAAATGCCAACATAGCTGGAAGTATTGATGATCGAGAATCAACATCAGGTTATTTAATGAACATGGGTTCAATAGTAGTGTCTTGGAATTGTAAGAAACAAGATACGCCATAATTTCTACAAGCACAGGCTGCACATCTCAAAGATGGAAGCAACATGAAATTCGTTTCTATTACGCAGGATTTTTATAGGACTTGTGCATTTCTCAAGTAGAAGCTACGTCATTATTCATCGACAGTCATTCAACCATTAAGCTTGCTAAGAATCCAATTTTTCATTCAAAGACAAAGCATGTGGACACCAAGTATCATCATATCCGATCGCTTATTGCAAAGGATGTCATCAAGCCAATTTATTGTCCTTCATAAGATCAGATCTCTGACATTTTCACGAAACATCTTGGCATAATAAAATTTACTAAGTTCGGGGATGAGCTTGGTATCTGTTGCAATGTATCTTTGGATCATAGGGGGGAATTTTAAATAATCCAAAATACAATTATCAATAGTTTATAAAGTTAGAATAAAATGATTATTAATTTAGAATATTAAATTAATAATCTAGAATATTTGATTAATAAATATAGACTTTTAGAAATAAATTGTTGTTATAAAAGATATGACTCTAAAGAGGTCAGATCTTAGGGTCTAAAATAGGAGTATTGTTTTAAGATTGTTAAGATAGCATTTATTGTAAATGGACACTTGTTTATTTCTAATAAGGATCCATCTTGAATTTGTTACGACATTTAGCTTATATATAGCTTATTGCAAGAGTATTGTGTTGTTCGGTTGTAAACTCTTGCAAAGTTTCTATGTAATTTCTTTTCCTATTAATAAAAGTGTCTCGAGGACACTTTTACCATTATATCAATTTTGGTGTATATTAGTCTGTCTTCCTAAATTAAAGAAAAAATCATGAAGGTGCCTCAGATTTGGGATGTCAATTCCATTAACAAATTTGAAGGGGAGGTCATGTTCGGGAAAGGTAGAATGAGGAAAGTGAAAGTTAATTAGATGGTAGAGATCTATAATACTTTGCATTAATATTGATTTATTTATATATTGTACTTATTTAACTTTTATTTAGCTTCCATGATCAATTATTAATCTTTATTCTAATTGGTAATTTTTATTATTTTTTCATATAGTTGGTTGAGAGTGGGATGCACTACATTTATACATCACAAATAATATTTATTGGATGAACGTATGGATAGATCGATGTATGAAATGTAATGGTAGGTTATCATCATAAGGGGTGGCTACTTTACTTAAAGAAGCTCATCGTAATCAAGATACCAATCTTAATCAGAGGTAAATTGATTTAGCATATGGTTTAAAATATAAACAGGAAAGAATATTATTCACCCACACCATGTTTTAGTTTTTTTCCAATATATTAATCTATGTGGTGTGTTTTTTTATAAATTTTTCCTAAGTCTAAATATGTTTATTGATTGATAATGCATTTTTTACGTGTTGGGCATATTGCAGTTGACACACCACAAGGCTATGTGGTGCAATGGTCATAAATTTCACATCAAAAAGTTGGAAGACAAGAATAAATCCTCTAATTTTGGGATAGTTGTAGTCTTTCAAGCCACTAATGTATCCTCAAGAAGTGACAAGCATACAACAATATCAGAAAATATATACTATGGGTGTTTGAATGATAATGTTGAGTGTGACTTTAAATCCTTCAAGTTAGTTATGTTCGAGGTCAAATGGTACAAGTTATGGATGAATGAACATGATCCAAATAGAACTTTTATTGAGTATGCCAATGGATTTACCATGGTTAATACAAGGACTCGTGAGCTGCGTACAAAAACTTATGTTTTTTCAAGCCAATGTGAGCAAGTATTTTATTCAAAGGTTCCAGGTAAATTAGGTTGGTCGTATGTTGTCAGATATGATCCAAGAGGAATTCCTGTAAAGTATAATGTACTAGAAGAAGATGATATTGAATAATAAGATGTAGAGGAGCATGAGGTAGATGTACCGTCAGATGAAGAAGTCGAAGAAGTTGAGTTAGATGTAGATGGAAATGTTCTCGACTATCATATTGACAATGATATCATCGAAAATGACTTTGATGATGATGTTGTTGATGTGGCCAATCCTTTCAAAGTTGATTCTGAACCAGATGATATAGATGTAGACTTGTATGAAGAAGAAGATGATCAATGATATTGCAGAAATGATTAAATGTATGAGCTATGTGATTATATCTTTTATATTATTTATTTTCTTTAAAGTATTTATTTATATGGGTAAATCATTTTCGTTTTCATCATGATTTTTATCATCATAATCAACATTTCCATCATCCTCATCCTCATCATCGTCATCCTCATCGCTATCATGATTGTCATCATGGTGTCTTCATCGTCGTTGCTGGCGTCCTCTTCGTCATTGTCATCACCATAATCAACATTGTCATCGTCGTCATCGTCATCGTCATTGCAGTCATTATCATCATCACCATTGTCATCATCATCAATAGCATCATCATCATCGTCATCATCATCATCATTGCAGTTGTGATCATCATCATTGTCATCATCATGGTCATCATCATCATCATCATCGGCATTGCCATTGTCGTCACCATCGCCATTGTCATCATCATCTCCATTGTCATCATCATTGTCATCACCATCATTGTCGTCATCATCACCGTCATCATCATCATTGTCATCATCACCATCAACGTCATCATTACCATTTTCATCATCATCATCATTTCCATCATCAGCAGCATGGACATCATCGTCGTCGTCGTCGTCGTCGTCATCATTGTCATCACCATACTCAACATTGTCATCATCATCCTCATCATCATCATCATCATTGTCATTTTTTTCGTCATTGACAACATCATCATTGTCATCATCATTGTCATTTCCATGATTTCCATCATCATCATCATCATCATCATCATCATCATCATCATTGTCATCATCGTCGTCATTGTCATTATCATCACCATCATATCATCGTCATCGTCATCATCATCATCATTATTGTTTTCATCATCATCACCGTCATTGTCATCGTCGATGTCATCATCATCACCATGGTCATAATCATCATCATCATCATGATTATTCCAGTCCCCATCATCATGATTATTGCAGTCCTCATCATCATCATCATCATTGTTGTCATTGTCAATGAGCTACTAAATTTATGGGTTGGCATCACTATGTACCACATGGATCACCACTATGTAGTCATCATCATCATCATCATTGTCATCATTTTTCATTTTCATCACCATAATAAACATTGTCGTCATCTTAATTCTCCTCATCATCGTCAATACCATTGTCATTGTTGTCATCAACGCCATCATCGTCGTCGCCATTGTCATTGTAATCATCATTTTCATTTCAATTTTCATGACCATCATCATAATCAGCATTGTCATCCTCCTCATCGTCGTCATCGTCATCATCTTCATCATTTTCATTTTTGTCATAGTCGTTATCATCATCGTCATCGTCATCATTGTCATCACCATAATCAACATCATTGTCGTCATCCTCCTTATCATCATCGTCGTCATCGTTGTCATCATTTTCATTGTCGTCATTGTCATCATCATCGTCATTGTTGTCATTATCGTCACCATTTCCATTGCCATGATCATCATGATATAATCATCATCACCATCATCATCATCATCATCATCATCATCATCATCATTGTCATCATCATCATCATCATCATTTCCATTGTCATGATCACCATCATATCATCATCGTCATCATCATCGCCATCATCATCGTTTTCATCATCATTGTCATCATCATCATCGTCATCATCATCGTCATCATCATCATTGTCATTGTCATTGTCATCGTCATCGTCATCGTCATCGTGATTGTCGCAATCCTCATCATCGTCATCATCGTCATCGTCAACGAGCTACTAAAGTTATGGGTTGGCATCACTATGTATGACATGGATCATCACTATGTATGACATGGATCATCACTATGTAGCCATTGTCATCATCATTGTCACCATTTTTCATTGTCACCACCATAATCAACATTGTTGTCATATTACTCATCCTCCTAAGTAAAATCGTCATAGTCAATATCAGTTTCATTGTCGTCATCATTGCCATCATCATCGTCGTCGTCGTCATTTTCATCATCGTCGTCATTTTCATCATCATCATCATTTCCATTGTCATCATCATCATCATTTCCATTGTCGTCATCATCATCATAATCAACATTGTCATCCTCGTCGTCGTCATCATTGTGATCATCCTAATCATTTTCATTGTCGTCATAGTAATTGTCATCATCATCATCTTCATCATCGTCATCATTGTCATCACCATAATCGACATTTTCCTTGCCATCATCCTCCTCATCATCATCATTGTCATTGTTGTCGTCGTCGTCGTCGTCGTTTTCATCATTATCATCATTTTCATCATTATCGTCGTCGTCATCATTTTCATCATCATCATCATCATCATTGTCATCATCATCGTCATTACCATTTTCATGATCACGATCATATCATCTTCGTCGTTGCCATTGTCGTCATCATCATCGTTGAGGATAGGTGAGATTATATTAAATTAGGTATTTAACTATAGAAACAAAAGAAGAGTGAATGTTGTGAGTGATGCTCTAGATCTTATACATTGTTTCTTATCATGCAAATCTAGGTTGCAGAAATGAAGCATCAAATTCATTGAGAGTTTAATGGCAATAAAGTAGAGAAAATCATAGTGATTGACATTGGGCATGGATGTTTTGCAGGGTGCAATTCTATAATGCTAAGACTAAAAGGGAAAAAACATGGAAAATGGAGGGAGCCTTGATAAAGATTATTGGAAATAATGATGATAACCCTATCACTATGAAATCCCAAGGTAAATAATGAATTATTCTCATCCATGTTAATTTCATTCTCTCTTGTCACCTTCAACAACTCGCCTAAAAAATGTGACCACAAATTTATGAAGTGTTTACCTATATTTTTTTCTCATGCATGTTGAACCTAAAATGATTACTTAGGTATCACGTAGAACAATAATGTATATTTAGAACACTTCATATAGGTATGGCATAAACAAATCAAAATTATTTTGACATGTTTATTAACGCCTTTGGACATGGAAGAGTGAGCTATCAAAGTTCAAATTAGACCTATGGAATTGACAATCTCATTGTGAATATGTCATATTCTTTATACACACCATATGTGTGTTTCATGTGATTGCAATGTGCTCCAATGTTGTCCAAGCATTACTTGTTGTTTTGTAACCCGGTGTATTGGCAACATGAACAAAGTGTTTCATAAAGCTTAATGGTGCATAGTCAGTGTGCTTGTAATTAGCATAACCTAGTGTGTTGGAAATCTAAATGAATATTTCTTAGGCATATTCTCTGCTAGTGGAAAAGCAATTTTCCCATGCAAAGCATGTGTTTCATGTTGATCTTACTTCTAATATGAAATCTATTATGTAATAACATTTGGCAACAATACAATAACATTTGGAAATAATTTAAAAAATTATAGTTAAGGGTATATGTCATGGTAATATTCAATATATAAATATTTTTTCATCTAATTACATTCATATCATGAACACTCTAGACTCCCTACATGTTATGATCACCTAGTGAAATGTATGCAAAGAGGCATGTTACATGTAGTACCTTTTAGTGTTTTGCTTAAAATGGAATCATATTTTATTTTGTTTACAACATATTTGTATATATGGGAGTTGGAATTTGGTAATCTATTTCCATCAAGCTCACTTACACTTTTCCATGACATGTTTCTAGGAATTTCTTACTTTCACAATTAGTTTTTTTTTTTTACTCGATGGTTATTATAGATGAGAGATCAAACTACAAATAATACAAGGATGAAAGATTTGGAAGTGTTAATGTTTAGAAAAATGATTCATTTCATGAACATCAAGGCCTACATGAATTATGGGCTTAGTGACATAAATGTATTCTTCAACATTGATGGACCAACCCCTGTTGATAGTTGCAACATATACATGTAAACATTCAGAATGGCCATTGACTAATAAAGGGAAAGGGAAGGGTAGATTCACTATTTTGAAACACTTTTCAACATAAAGAAAAGATGTCAAGTTATGTTCCTTTCTCCATCATTGTTTGGAGATGCAATATAATTAACCTAGTGAACAAGCCAATTTTTTTTTAGTAAAGCTCAATATATATATAATATCTATCTATAAAGATGTAAAAGTTAATTATAAAAACACCCTTATTAAAACTTAATTATAAAAGACCCTTCTTATATGATGGAACAAGAACAAGAATTA
>SNQJ01S0024549.1:27137-52181 GCA_010110895.2 Picea sitchensis | reverse complement strand
TCCTCATATCGATCTTAGGAACGTGGTTGGTCTTCAACCCAAAGTTAGAGTTTCTCCATTCTTGATTCACCTTCCTTGTGTCCTCATCATGAATTTCATGGGATACATTTTCACTTTCAGGTGTCCTCTCTATTACGAAATTTGTCAATCCTTCCATGATATCCTCTTTTAAACCATCCATTTTTGCCTCCAACTTAGCTTCCATCTCTTGTAGTTCATATTTTGTTACTATCTTCTTTTGTAAATCATTTATGTCCCTACACATTTCTTCACCTTCATCAAGAATCCAAGTAGGATTGTCTGGAGGTTTATTTGGTGTAGAAGTTCCCTTTTTTGGTGGCATGTTGGCCAAGTATCACTTGAAACCTTGATTTTGAGGTGGTTCTGCTAGACAATATTCATTTTATTGTATCTCAAAAATTTTGGCCCTTCTGAGTATGAAATTTTCTTTTTTGTAGGTCTCTGGTATTTATTCTCTGCAATGCCACAAGTCTGATCAAAATTGGATGTGCCAAGTGGAATTTATGGTAACTTCCCCACAACTTGCTGATTTTTATCATTTCCAGGAGATCTCACTTTTATAGCATGCCCCGCACAGAATAATTGATATAAAATTCTGAAACTCATACCAGAATTACTACGGTCTGTCCACTATCCAATGCAGTTGGTTTCACTCAATTTGGATACTCTAGGAACAAGTTATGATTGTTTTACCCGGAACACCTGCTTGAGACTAGTCAATAGGACTAGTCAGATACCCTATCTTCCACAGGGTGTATCTATAAATGTAGGATGACCCAGAAGCTGAAATTGTTACCACATATACCTTACTAATTTATGGGAATAGCCTACATATTTCAGGGTCTGAAATGGTACAGAAAAAAATTATAGCGAAAATTCCGCAATGTCTCAATTCAGGATGTTTCCAGAACCCTATCTTAGAAAGGCTGTATCTCCGAAAGTATAAGGACTCAGGAGCTGAAATTTTAACTCAATGTACCTTGATCCGTCTACTAAATATCTTCCAATTCGTTCCTTATGAATAGTTGTAGAAAATATTTCAGGGTCTGAAATGGTACAGAAAAAAATTATAGCGAAAATTCTGCAATGTCTCAATTCAGGATGTTTCCAGAACCCTATCTTAGAAAGGTTGTATCTACGAAAGTATAAGGACTCAGGAGCTGAAATTTTAACCCAATGTACCTTGATCCGTCTACTAAATATCTTCCAATTCGTTCCTTATGAATAGTTGTAGAAAAAAAGTTATAGAAAAAATTCCAAGGTGTCTCAGATGTAGCAGCGAAACCCCAAGACCTTGAGCTTTGATACCATATGTTAGGAACCAAATATCAATATAGCATAGAAAAACCTCAGAATAAGTACTCAATGTCTTGAAAAAGAGATAAATTCATATAATAGTCCTCTTCGTGGGGGAAACCTCCTTATGCCCACATAAATGTTCAATTACAAGATGATTCCAAATGAAAATGTCTCCTTGGTATATATAGGAGACTAGGAGGTATAATTACAACTAATGGACTAAATCCGACATAAATAAAATAATATTACTAATATAATATGCCCCAATTAAGGGGTAATGAGCCATTATTTAGGGCTTAACATGTATCTATGGTTTCGGACCCATTGGTTAGTTTGCCCACATTCTCATAACCGATGCCATGAAAACTCTCACAATTGATATTTCAACCTATCGCATATACCAAGTTGCCTTCCCCATCTATCTAGACTGGTGAAACAACTACTCTACTCGATCACATCGAATCTACTAGTTAAACAAATGCTAAATGGATTAATTTCTTCCCTTATCCTGCTCCCCTTCATACTTTATGTATTTTCTTTCTTAGGCTTGGATGCTTCTCCTGCTCCCCTGCTTCTCGACTCCTCAATAAGTATCTTCCTATCTACCTTTCGTATCTATATCACCTATATCATATTCGCATGAAACCATTACTCTTATTTCCTGGCTTTATTCTCTCATAATCCAATCCTTCCTTCCAAATCAATAAAAGAATACTCCCATTCAAGTTAGTTTGGTATCAATTGGTTCGGTAGTCATCCAGAGAAGTATTTTCCTTGTATCGGGGGCTCATTGTGCTCAACAAACATGCCTCCTTGACTGCCTTTCCAATTAATTAATAAAGGAATAGCCAAATTAGTAATAAAGGAAAATAAAAAGATAGATTAAGTAACTTAGTAGTGGAGGTGTATAGCAGAAGTAGTCAAGGTGAGTATCCTAGGTAGATTAAGTAATTAGGGCAGCTAGAGTGAGGTGTCTGAGAAAGTATAGGAGCGGTGTGGAATCACTTGATAGAGTGTGAGTAAGTGTGTGTAAGTGTGAGTAAGTGTGAGTAACTGGGGTGCATGTATAGATTGAGTATATAGCCGGAAGGAATATGAATTTCTTAGGAAAGGATAGATTTATATTAATTGGGATAGCCTGGGTAGCTAGGGTGAGTAACTTGGGTATATAGTTTGAGTAGCCTGAGTATATAAAGTCTACTTAACATAAGTTGTGTGGAAGTACTAATGTATCTCTCATCTCCACACATGAACCAAAACTAGCCCGACCTGACACGCTATGGTTGCTTCTCTAAATCTACACTGTGTTACCTGCTATGGTTGCTTCTCTTGAATCTACACTATGATACCCGTGAGGGAAAAGAGATAGATACCCATGAGGGAAATGAGATAAACTATTATGGAAAGGAGATATAGACCTAGGTCAAGGAGATATAATGGTGAGTACTCCTATATCGAATCCAGTAACAATTATCATCTCCTTTTGGCAAATTTTCATTAATATTCATAATAGTTTCCTATTGGAATGAAGATTTAAGCTTCTACTTGATGTTAAGGTTTCGAACCCATTGGTTAGTGTGCCCACATTCTCATAATCTATGCCATGGCATCTCTCACAATCAATTCCATGGAGGCTCTCAAATCCTGAAATGATAGTCATGTTTTGGATTGGAGGACCGAGTTATTTGCAATTAAATTGTACTGTTTCAGATTCCTTTAGATGTCTAACAAAAAAAAATCAATAATACATTCAATGTAGCCATTTTTTGGATTGGAGGACCGAGTTATTTGCAATTAAATTGTACTGTTTCAGATTCCTTTAGATGTCTAACAAAAAAAAATTCAATAATACATTCAATGTAGCCATGTTTTGGATTGGAGGACCAAGTTATTTGCAATTAAATTGTACTGTTTCAGATTCCTTTAGATGTCTAACAAAAAAAAAATCAATAATACGTTCAATTTAGCCCAAGAATGTCCCTCATTTAAACACATATATACACTTTGAACAAGATAGTTAATTATAGTGATTACCCTTTATTCTATATAATTAAAAACGGGTTAGAGATTACCATTACTTTACACGATAGGCTCATGTGTTAGTAATACTATGGTAATTACAGTGCATATTTTCTTGATAAGGTCTTGATAAGTTGTTATGCTAAATCCTTTCATTTACATTGTAATACATGTATAGCTCATATGTTAAGTATGTGTATTTGCCTATATTAAGTTGGATCTGTAAGGATAAGTAAGTCGTTCCATATTAGATATAATGTAAGCTTATACATTAGGTAGAATATGATACTCTATTCAAAGTTGTTACTAGCTTATGACCATGTATTAGTCTAATGGGTTTGGTTCATATACCTTTACCATTAGTACACAACATAGTTGAAATAATGAAGTTGAATCAATTAGGCAAGTAAGCTTAACCTTGTTGAAACTTATGACTAGAGATTGGTGTATTCAATGGGTTTAGTTCAATATGATTATACCTAGTATACTCATTAAGAAAGAAGTTTCATGACCTAATTGCTTACTCTATACAAGCTTATAAGATAGATTCAATGACATTAGTTCAAGCATAGTGATATCAATACTTAATAGTAATCACCAATCTGTACAGTGTTGAATCCATTGTATTTATGGAAATAACTATGATCTATTTAAACGTTTCAATTAGGTTAAGGTTATCATATTTACCCTAATCACTCTTATTCAACCATACTGTTCTCGTAAGTTGTAGTGATACTAGTATGTTTCAACCAAAATCATTGCTTATATCAAACAAGTATTTTCCATATAGACATGATATCATGACATATCACTACTAATTCCATTGTGATGATTACACACATTGTTTACATATATTGTATTGCTAGTTGATTGTATTTGCATAATGATTGAGTACCACTCATCACCACTTCTATGATATTGATTTCCATGAACTAGTGTTTACATGATACACTATTTTTCCCTATGAACCTTGTTTGATTACATGGAATATGTGCTTAGGTGTGCCTATGATAATATAAATAATATCCCCTATTACTGATCTGTTGGTATTGTATTTACATAATAAGTATGGACTCCAATGTGTATCACATCTAGTTCTATGCTATCATTTATTCCCATGGTCAACACGATATCTAATACTGATACTCGATCATTGTTGTATATATTATTACTATTCCCTGTAAATGAATAGGATTACTAGTCTATCTATACCATGTTAGGTCACTAGTTGCTAGGGATTCACTGATGATAGGTAAGCTGGAATAAGGAGAAGCATATGGCATCCTAGTAGTACAAAGGTATATTGGAAACATACTATTATGCGTACAGATATTGCTAAGCTTCTAATAGTGTTGAACAAAGTATTATCACACAAGTCATTAGCTTAATGAACATGCTTATTATAGCTATAGTGTATAGAGAATCACAACATATGGGAACAATTCTATCATATGCTTATGTTAAATATTGGTATACATAAATATTATACCACCCTTTATACGAAATAGTAATGCTTATCATGTATGTATAATCAATGCTATTACTTTACCTTGTTACAGTTGATGATAGGTGTGTCATATGTTATGGAATTGAACCATAGCTAATCTAAGCTTTGTATCATATGTTATGATAAGCTAATATTGTTGTATATATCATATTATATAGAAGTAATGCACTTGTATAATTTGTGTCATAATCATTATAGCTCCAACTAAGCAGTTTAGATATGATTAGGGTAATTACATATGATTAAACCAGTAGTGTTATGTGTGTACTATTAGTAATATACACTACATGTAATTATGACTCAATCTACTATGTTCCCCTATTCAAATAGTAATCCAATAGTGTTATGCTAATCACAACCATTGCTCTTTTTTGAACCATGTTGATTTCCTATAAGCTATAGGGTAAGTAACTACCTAATCACCAAAATGATATGTAACCCTTGTTCAAACCTATGATTCGATCTCGTACGAGATTATTTATAAGATAGAAGTAATGCACTTGTATAATTTGTGTCATAATCATTATAGCTCCAACTAAGCAGTTTAGATATGATTAGGGTAATTACATATGATTAAACCAGTAGTGTTATGCGTGTACTATTAGTAATATACACTACATGTAATTATGACTCAATCTACTATGTTCCCCTATTCAAATAGTAATCCAATAGTGTTATGCTAATCACAACCATTGCTCTTTTTTGAACCATGTTGATTTCCTATAAGCTATAGGGTAAGTAACTACCTAATCACCAAAATGATATGTAACCCTTGTTCAAACCTATGATTCGATCTCGGACGAGATTATTTATAAGTAAACACCAAATATAGAGAGCACAATGATTGCCATTATATTGATAACAGTGAGATGTAACTAAGTTTATGTCTTTCTTTCACCCTTGCTAAGTACTAGTTAAAGTGATCAAACACACTTGTTCTCTAAGAAGTTATGTAAGCTTATTCATGTAATTAATAGTGATAGTTTATCAAATATTGGTACCATACTAGCTAATATGGGTATCATCGTACTGCTTCACATGAGTATGGATATCATAAGCTTTAAGTGATCCTATTTATAACACCATGGGGAGATATGTATGTATTCATAGTAATAAATATTGTGATCATTACTAGAAGAGTTGTTGATATCAGCTTACATAATTTGGTACATAGTAATTATCATGATTAATAGCATACCTACTTGGGTGAGACGAGCTATATACTCTTAATCATGTCTATACCACATGTATTCATAATCAACCATAGCTTACAACAAGCTATAACTAAGATAAGTAAGAAGGTAAATACCATTAATATATATGTCATAACAGTATAATAGAAACATAGTAGTAATTCAATATATATAATAAACATGGAGGTCACTTAATACTAAGACATGATGAGGTTCCATACTAGAACGAGTGTATCAAAGTGATAGTTCTTACATTACTCATACTAGCTCATTGAACGTGTATATCTATATTGGTCTCAATGTTTACAGGTAAACACTTCTCTATATACAACACTTATGTTTTCTTAGTATTCAACATATGGAAATGGAAGTACATTGACAATAAGGATGTACTTAGAGATATATAATGATTCATAATTAATTATAGAGGTAAGGTACACTCGTGATTCTTAAGGTTACACTAATATGAAACGTTGTAGATATGATAGTTATTACAAGTATACATAAGTTGTGTGCTTATCATAATAGAAATGTTTAAACATAGCAATGGAATTACTTTACCATTACAACATGTATAGGAACATCAGTGACAAGTAAGAAATGCTTATCAATATACATACATATTTGTATTACTGATAGAAAGAAGAACAATAATCATTACAGTACCACATGTATTTACATAATCAAGCTAAAGTGGTATTTAAGCTTCATGGTAACACATGATACTCGAGGGATCTTAGTTTTTTATTGAATTGTTTAAATAATAATACAAAGAATAACATATTAACATATACAATAAAACTCGAGGAGGAAGCGGAGGAGGTTTGCGCCGCAACAGAAATTTTCTTTTCTTTTTGTCTCATCTTCTCTTCGCGTATGTTTGCCTGACCCATCGGATCGCCTTTGTGCATGCCATGAATGTCAAATGGCGTATGGTTTGGTCTGTTTTGGTCTTCGACGAAAGCTCGGCTTACCTCTTCTGGAGTTTTTATCCGGATTTATTCAATTTTTGATGGCTTCTTTGGGCCTTGACGCTTTGGATCTGACAGTTGCTTTGTTGGTGCATGTTTCTTGTTAGATGATCTACATTTTTGTCCAAGTTTTTTTATGGAGGTAGGGTTTTTGGGGAGGGGACAGCGCATCTCGTGGTATCTTGGTGCCCTCGTTTTTTTGGCAATGTTGTGTTTGGGTTTTCCTGGAGGTTTTTGAGTGGCCATTGTTGGTTTTCCGGTGCTTTCATTATAAGGTGATATCTCTTCTCTGCAACATATTTCCTTCTCCTTATTCATTTCCCTTTTTCAGTCTTGGTTCGTTCAGGGTTTGATGTATACTTAGGAAATGTTTTCTCTGGTGCAAAGGAGGTGGTGTTGTATTTTTAGTTTCTTTGTGTTGGTTTTTTCTGGGGTTTTTTTCCCTCCTTTTGGGAGGATGTATGTTGCCTTGACCTGGTTCGTCTGGCTTATGAGGTCTTCTTTCAGGGTTTTGGATCGATTCTTGCATAGGTGAGTTCGAGGTTTCACTTTCTTGGGTTTGTACTTGCAGATTCAAAATGGGGAACATTTTCGGTCTCTCCTTATGCTCTACAGGGCATGTTTGAAGGATCAAATCCTGTCACTGAGAGGGTGGGGGTGAATCAGTGACACAATAATTTGATCATATTTTTACTTTTTTCAATGCAAACAAAATTTGAACACAATATTTTATCGTGGAACCCAATTGGGAAAACCAAAAACACTTTTCTATGAACTGCAAAATTTTGTTTTACAAGTTACAATAGAAGGAAGATGTTATTCCTCTTTAGATCATCACCCACTGATCAAGATGCACCCACACCCTTCTTCACCAGCTCCAATTGGTAGGAGGTTACAACCCCCTATTTAGTCATCTACAACTGACAAGGAAGCACCTACTCCCCTGCAGCCTCCAACCTGCCCTTGCACCTCCCTGCCACCCTATGTTCATCAATATGGAAATAGGATATGCAGTCCAATAACGGTCTTCTATATTAAACATTGGATTGCATAACTAATTCTCTATCTCCTTATGTTCTTGATCTTCAATAAGACATTGATAGACGCACTTTCTAATTCACATCTCAGCATATTTATAAGCCTTTAAACTTTTCAACACAACTCTTCATAAACAACATGTATGTTCATTTAATATTACATAACCCTTGTTTTAAGTAACGTAGTCATTAACATGACTTTTCATAACCACACATCATTTTAACAACCATCTGACCTGTTTTTCATAAATCGATCACAGGTATGGATTGATTTCTTTTTAACTCGATTTCACATCTCTTCAAATATTGTAGAAATTGAGTTCTGCAAAGGCACTTCCTTCAAACCATTTACATGTTACCATAGGTGCAGAACCATGGGATTATTAATTTAAGCATTGTCTCTTCTTTCTCCCTTTTCCTTTAGCCCCCATATGTTCAGTGTTGGTAATGTGTTCTTCGGTACTTCGTCCTGTTAGAATATAATTGGATGTGCTCATTTTACCATTGAAAATACCCTTGTCACCCAACCATAGGCCGAAGTCACCCTCCAAGCACCTTAACCTTGACAAAGAATCACTTCGAAAGAAAACCCTAGGATAGATATCCAAACAAAGGGTAGCGCACCTTTCCCCAAGGATAGTGCATCACAAAGAGATGATCAGATAGTCCAAACCCTAGCCAAGAGATAGTCCAAGCCAAATGTGATCTGCTAGCTGCAGCAGCTGCAATGGCATCTCTCCTCAAACCTGTGCACAAGACTAGGCACTGCAGTGCGCACAAGTTGTTGCTCTACAATTCTGGGACTGCCTGCCAGAATGAGAACTTGTCTCCTGTATTTATACTAATTCTGGCTAACTGCCTGGGCCGACTTCTCATTCTGGGTATCTGTTAGTTTAGTATATATTATTATTTCTGGCCGACTTCTTCTCTTGGAGGCTAATAACCTAATATAAATTATCTTCTTGAGCCGACAAGTCTTCTAAGGTTATTAGCCAACTCATTAGGGTTTTTTCTTGCTTCCCGGAGTATTCTATCATCGTCAGGTTTACACGTGGAGGTAAATAGCTCCCGTAACTACCATATATCAACACTCCCTCCTAGCTAGGGAGGTATTACAAGTAATGGTCTTGAGCACAAAAACATACCATTCACCCGGTAGCATCAACATAGTTGTATAGACTAGATCATGAGCACCATCATCATCATCAGTTGCATCATCTCTCGAAACCATACTCTATCTGAGTAATTAGACATGATTCTCACTCCACAGAGTGATACAGGAGCCATTATTCTAATCTAGAAGAGTAAATGTTCTGAACCATTTTCCGTCTGGGAAATCTTTGTCCTTTGATTATCCATCCAATACTACTGATAGTCTTCAATCAAAACAAAATAGAACACAACTGTGTCTATCCATAGTAGTACATAACTATAATCTAGTGGTACACTACCACACCAAGTAACACACAAGTACTTGATCAGCAACATATAGTCACAATCAGTGGAACACATCCACCACAGTAGTATACATCTATTGTCATACAATCTTAATAACAATCATCTGATATCAACCTACACAAAAACAATGTTATGATATAAACTGAATCATCTGGGCCAATATTTCACTCACATATGTGAGATCTAAAATAATATCTGCCCTCGGAGTAGAACAATGAGATATCTAGACTATTCTTCTCAAGCAAGGAAGAATAATTGTCATGTTTTATGAACCTAGACCATTCCCCACCCTGGGCCATTCTTTGCAGGAACCTAGACTATTCCCTTACCCTCAGCCATTCTTTCCTACACTAATCAAAGTGCACCCTGAGAGGCAACCCTGCATGGAATGCTTCTGTCCCTCGAACGTTGAGCCTGGACTATTCCCCACCCTGGGCCAGCCCTCCTACACTAATCAAAGTGCACCCTTGAGAGAATGTATAAACTCTAAAGCAGCCTATTTCACTTGTATCAGTAACCATAAGAGGAAAGATTGTCATGTATCAACCTCCAAATGGACTATTCTCATGTTAACCACAATGAGAAATTCATTGGTCCCAAGAGTGCCTTCTTGGAGTAACCTAGGTAGACTACCTAGAACACTTCCCCATAGCAATCCACAATGGAAGTTGTTGTTCATAGATGTTCTATTTGGACCATTTCCCATGTTTAACCACAATGGGAAATCGTTGTCCATCAGAAATCTCAATCCACTTTCCGAACAGGAAAGAATCTGTCCAAGCTGGACTATTTTTCAATGAATGTCTTCAATAATATTTTAGTGCTCCCTCCCAACCTGGAAGTCATATCTTCCTTTTTCAATAAGGAAGTCGTCTCCACGATCTCCAGCATGAGTACACAAACTCTTTCATCTCAGATAGAAGCTTTACCAAAATGTCTGCTTATCTGCTCATCTATGGAGATATGTATTGGAGAACCACTTTCTCCTTTCTAGAATTCATCACGGATAATGTAATGCTTGATTTCAAATGTACTTTAGTCTCGAACATTGATTTTCTATGAAGGCTTCATGTAGCTCTGAACAAATAGAGTATATCATTCTTGGAAAACTGGAACATATCCATGTGGCACTTCTTCTGTCATCATGAGATCTGATCTACTGAGTAATCATCTTGATACAATATCTCTGTTATAGGAAATCTGCACCATGCTTCTGATGTGCACTGGAGGTTCTCCACCAAGTTGTCTTCTCCTATCTGCATGCAAGGGTCTCTTTCTGGTATGTGTCAAAGTCTTGAGGTTGCTCTTCATACGCTCTTTATTCAATTTCTCTGGAGAACATTCTTTGCATTCATCTGATGTAGAAATTCAACTCATGGATGTTGCGGATGATACAATGACTCATATAGAGATATGTTTGGTTTACTGGAATAAGTAATCATCGTAGTCTTCTCCCTCCATCTGGGAGAACCTCTAGTTCTATATCTCGCAATGCTTTCATTCATGAGTCTTTCATACATTGTTCTTCATCACGACTTTCAGTTCCTCTGCTTGATTTCTTTTATTGAGTTCATATCAGGCTGGCAATCATGTGATTCTTAATACGATGACTGCTTGTTCTGGATTCTCTTCTTTCTTTGAATCTTCATGTTATTCCTCATGTTTTTCTCTAGCTTTTGGGTCCATGGATTTTCTTATAGATTACATTCCCTAAATATTCCACTTCTTTCTTTCATCATAGGATCACAGATCTGGATGGACAACCAGGGATACTTTAAGGCTTCTCTTCGAAGAAGACTTCTTTTGAGGTTGAACTGAGCATGTATTGTCTTTCATGGTTACTACCATGGATATATACTTCATCATCTTCAATAGATAATAGGATTAGCTCCCTCCTAATCATTGCTTCATGTATGAGTGCATATAATCGGAAACTCCCTCCATCTAACAGAGTCCACGTTTCTATCTGCATCCTTATTGTCTTCTGCAATATATAATTGGCTCTCTATGTCTAACAGAGTCCACGCTTCCATCTTGTTGTCTTCTACAAAACGTCATAAGTCTTTCTCCAATTTCCTCTTGATTTGTTGACTTCTTTTTGTCTTTGCTTCTTCTAAGTCTCTTCATGATTTATTTGGCTTATCTTGCAATAGTTTCCACATGATTTGCTTGATGTATTTCATTCCTTCATGTATTATCCAATGATATCAATCCTTATCTTGTTGTTCTTCCATTGGTATAGTTCTTCTTAGAACGCATTATCTTCCAAGAGATAGATATACAAGATATGTACAGAGACGATGCAAACAAGATATGTACAAGGAATAAGAAGAGTATTGTTACCTTCAGAAGAATAAGTCTCTTTCACCCTGCTTAGTCTTCTTTGTAGGTTCCTTTTCTTCGGAAACTGATGCTTTGTGTTTCTCCTTCCTTTTCTTTAGCTCGGGACAATGACTCTTTTAGTGGCCATACTTTCGACAGTTGAAGCATTGTACTTCTGAAATGTATTTCTCTTGATTTGGCTTCCTCCTTGAACCAAACTTCCTTTTGTTCTTGAAATTCTTGAATATTGTTGTGAAGGCTTAGTCATCATACTTCTTTTGGGGTTTCTCTTTTGCATTTATCCTTGATTATTCTTGAGCACAACAAGTCCAAAGTTCTTCAAATGTCAGATACTCCTTTCTTGTGTTCATCCTTGCGGCAAATGCATCCCACGTCTTGGGAAGACCATTGAGTACTATGTTTACCAATTCCTTCTCTAAAATGATCTCTTCAATAGCTTGTAGTTGATCTCTTAGATGAGATATCCTCACAAAGTATGATGTTATGTTGTCATCATCATTCATCTTCATGTCACGGAGCTCATTCTTCAGACTCATTACTTGTCCAATGTTTCTGATTGAGAAGAGGTTTGTTAAGGAATCGTACATCTTCTTCGATGAGTCAAGATGGGAAATGTAGGGTATCAAGTGGTATTTTATAGATTCCACTATGATACTCATAGCATTGATGTCACCATCTTTGAACTTCTCCATAACTGCAACATTCTGCGGTTCCTTCTCTTTTCCTTCTTCAAACTCTGGTTCCACGATCTTTCCTTTCACGATATCCAGAACTTTATTCTTGGCAAGGATGAGGTCAATCCTTGTCTTCCACGCTCTGAAGCTAGAGGATCCATCTAACTTGTTCTCTGACTTCATAGAATAAGTCATGGCTTCTTTGAAGTGGTCAAACCCTAGATTTGACCAAAAGCTCAAACTTCAAGTCTTGTCTTGCTGAGAGTACCAGGAGATGTGCTAGGCTAGGGCGCACTGGTCTGTCTGGAAATTAGGTCAATCCATTCACTTAAGGTGCCTCGACGAGAGGATTAGGGTTTCTGCAACTGCACCTGCTAGTAACCCTAGTGGCAGTGCTATGGTGACTACTCCTGCTAGAAACCCTAGCGGCAGTTCTTCAATGAGCTCAATATCCTTACGGCTATGTTTCCTTCCAGTGGCTAGACTGAATGAAGGAGTTGTGGGCCCATAACCTATTAGAATATAAGTGGATGTGCACATTTTACCATTGACAATACCCTTGCCACCCAACCATAGGCTGCAGCCACCCTCCGAGCACCTTAAACTTGACAGAGAATCACTCTAGAAGCAAACCCTAGGATAGATAGCCAAACAAAGGGTGGCGCACCTTTTCCCAAGGATAGCGCATCACAAAGAGATGATCAGATAGTCCAAACCCTAGCCAAGAGATAGTCCAAACCCTAGCCAAGAGATAGTCCAAGCCAAATGTGATCTGCTAGCTGCAGCAGCTGCAATGGCATCTCTCCTCAAACCTGTGCACAAGACTGGGCACTGTAGTGCGCACAAGTTGTTGCTCGGCAATTTTGAGACTTCCTGCCAGAATGAGAACTGGCCTCATGTATTTATACTAATTATGGCTAACTGCATGGGACGAATTCTCATTCTGGGTATCTATCTGTTTAGTATATATTATTATTTCTAGCCGACTTCTTCTCTTGGAGGCTAATAATCTAATATAAATTATCTTCTTGAGCTGACAAGTCTTCTAGGGTTATTAGCCAACTCATTAGGGTTTCTTCTTGCTTCCCGGAGTATTCTATCATCGTCAGGTTTACACATGGAGGTAAATAGCTCCCACATCTACCATAATATCAACATGTCCTTCGAGACGTCGGGCCTTTGAAACCTTTCAAATCTCCCGAATCACATTCCACCGAAACAGATCGGACGGTCAACATTCATTCTTCTGTTAGTCAGATGATCTTGGCTTGTCTGGAGGTTTCGAACAAATCAATGATCATGAATTAATCTACAGGTGAGTTAACGGTTCATGTTTATTTCGGGAGTTCGAGGCTTCGGGGGTTCGGATAATCATTGCTCCAATTTCCTCCAGAGTGATCACCTGTCGAATAAGTCATAAAGCAATGGAGACCTTTTGTTGTCGGTTGACACTTCCACTTACGCTATCCTTCCATTGTACTTGATCAACAGTCAAGAATGCTCCTGAAGTGTTCTTCAAATCGAACAACTCATGTCCACTTCGAGACTTCGGCCTTCGGGACTTCGAGTGTTTGTTGGTGGTGAAACTCCCAAAGTGAAAACTCTCGAAGTGAAAACTCCCAGAGTGACGTAACTTGTTGACACCACTTGTTGATGTGGAACTGACTGAGTGGTTGCCACATGTCACTTATATTCATGGCTTACGTATGCCTAAAGTACCTATGAGACCTTGACACTTGTCATCATCTAATTACACCACGTGTCTTTGCTGACGTAGATCTCTTCATGTGGCACATGTTCTTCTCCTTATTCTAATGGTCAGGATACTTTCCGAAGTGTTCCTCTAGTCGAACGACTCATGTCCACTTTGGAACTTCAAGTAATTTGATTTCTCCACTTCCCAATTCTCCCGAAGTGTAAACCTCGAGTAACTTGACTTCATCCAATGGTCATTATTTAACCCTAAAAGGCTTCACATGATCCAACAATTTTCGGGAATTTGACTATTATGGATCTCGGGCCTTTGGCCTTGCTTATGTTATCCTTCTACTTTCCTCGATCCGACGGTCGGGATATCTCCCAAAGTGTTTCCTCAGATCAGATGGTTTGCGTCTATTTCTGGACATTTGTGCTTACTCTCTCCTTCCACTGAACATGATCTAACGGTCCTGATATATCCCGAAGTGTTCTTCAGATCGGACGGTCTTCATTTACTTCGGGACTTCGGCCTTCTGGTGATATTAATTGTTTTCAACCCTTTTCTCCCGAGGTGGTCAACGCCAAAGTTGACCACTGCTACCTTGGCGCTCTCTGAATAGATCAACGGTCGAGGGTTTTTCAAGATCTGACGATTGACAGGAGTTCATGACTCTGGGGCTTCGGCCTTGGTAGTGAAATTGATGCTAACCATAGATCTATTGGCGGGTGACCATCGACGGTCGGTGTGGATTGTGAAACCGTAACTTGTGCATGGTTTAGTCTGTCGCCCAAACTCCGCAATTTGAATTTGTGGGATTGTTAGTGGATTAACCACAGTCGTCGATATTTGATTCGATGAGATCTGACGATCTAGACTAATTGTGGGATTGGAAATAGCATGTAGTTTAATTCTCCCTTCGCGCTCTACAATCAATCATTTCCCTTGATATGGCGCTTTTGTATCCAACGGTCCTGGTTTGTCTTGTGGGGATTTCAATCTCGATCACGTTTCTACACTGCGTTTTCCCTTTTGAGCTTCATGTACGTCATCGGTTGTTGACATCAATGACAATAAATCAATGACAGTATGTCTAACAATCTCCCCCTTTTTCATTGAGGGAAACACTCTAACTTCATACAAACTCCCCATGTGATGATTCTTTTATTTATGAAGTTACTCTCCCCCTTTGACATCAATGGAAAAGGGTTTCTCCCCCTATGGTAATTCTATGTTTGTCTGAATGTTGCTGACCAGAATCTGAACTCGGGTAACTCTTCCTACAATCATACTTTTCTTGTCATAATTGAATGACTCCCCCTGTCAATATTATCTCTATGCTTCTAACTTCTCTTCCCCTTTGTTTTTGAAGGGGCAGTTCTTCTTGACAAGATCTCTCCCCTTGTCATTTCTACAGGATGCCATGTATACCACTATATACATTCTATTGCTTCCACTGCGGATATTGTTGTCCTACTAGAACACTGAGCAACTGAAGCTTATACTTTTCAAATGACCTTTCAACCTATCCATTGCTTCTCATTGATCTCTAACCAGATGTATCAATCTTTATTCAAGATGTGTTTGATGTCTTCTTTAATTCATAATAAAATTATTCTTTAAATTAATATTCACAGACTTTGATCAACAATTATTATTGATATACTATTTGTCATGAATTTTTATTCATCAACCCAAAGCATCCATGGAAAAATGTGGCTTTATTTTACTCATTGTTTTTTGTATTTTTATTGTGCAGGTTTTATCCAACTTTTTTGGCGGTCTTCGACATATGGACTTTTATTCAACTAACGAAAAACTTGGTGATCCTCCATTTTTTCATTCCACTAATTTCTTCGACAAGCTGGCAGTTTCATTGTTAGTTTCCACCAACCAAAACAACCCTTAAGCCCATGGTCATCCATATGACCGACGTTCAATGTATATATAAAAAAAAAAAAATCCAACAAACGGTCGAGATCCTTCATCATCAGATCGACAGTTATTGTCGCTTTAACCAAAAGGTAGGGGGCTTGAAAGGTTGTCCTGGGCTCCAGACTAGTGATCTTATAGTGAATTCCAAGCACATAGATCCCATGCCATACCTTTGCACTATGCGTCGAGGGTTGTCTATATAAACCCACATAAACCTTTTCGCACTTCCAATGTGGGATAAATCTTGTTACATAAGACGATCAGCACCGTCAATTTCTTGATCAGACGACTGTTGAGTCTTCTCACCTTTTCCTCTGCATCGATCGATTGCTCAGTCTTTCCATCGATCCTCTTTACCATCACAGTCCAGTTCAAAGGCCTTTACTTACTCATCAGGTGATATCATGTGATCTACCTTAGATTTTTATAAGAATACACCATATGATACTGCAACACATCGTCCAAGTCCTTCTATGTTTCTAAATGTCATGAAAACACTGTGTTCTTATAACTTGTTATTTCAAAGAAAATTCCATGTTTCTTCAAGTGAACTACATCGTTCAGTATTTTCATTTTCAGATTTGTACTTAATATATTCTCATTATCACCTCACTGCTGCAGAATTTTCCATTCATTCTATTTCTTTCTCACATAGTAACTTCCATTTAGGGTTTTGTCCACTTGTAACCATTCTGAGACAAATACATAACCTGCATTGTTCATGGGAAGATAAAGACATGAAATAAACTATGTCATATCCTGCATAGAGTTATTCTATTAAACCATGATGCTTTCGATGATCCTATTCATTTTTGTGTGCTTCAATGCTCATAGGAGCATCAACAGGAATGAATTTTAGATCTTCCCTAAATTCTCCTTACCTTCTTTGTTTTTAATTTTTCTTTGAGAAGGAGTTTCGGTGTACCATTAAAATAGGATTGAAAAATTTATGAGATAATCATCACTCAATTCTTCTTGTTGTTCTGTTGTTGAAGATTCATCATCAACGTCACTATTATGTGCACCAGAATCGTCTTCATCCTTGTCTTGAGAATATTCTTCTATTAGATTCCATTTGTTGGGTAATGGATAATCTTCTTATATGACATTATTGAATTTTGGAATTGTGTCAGATTTTTCTTTATTCTCTTCTACTTATTTTGCCTGTGTACCAACTGACTCATCATCGTCTTCATATTCATTTTCAAGTATGGTCTCTTGATATTTGATATTTATTGTTTTTAATTCATCCACCTTAACATCTGCACTCTCAACAATCTTATGTAATCTAATATTGTAGCATATGTATGATTTCTTGGTAGAAGCATATCCAAGAAAGATACCTTCATCGGATCTAGCTTCAAATTTTCTGAGATTCTCATCAATCCTTTTGATGTAACACTTACTTCCAAAGACCTTGAAGCATTTTACCGAAGGAGCTCTCCCAAACCATAGTTCATAAGGATTCTTATTACTATTAATCCTAAGCTTCCCTTTGTTTAATATGTATATTGTTGTGCCTATAGATTCCCTCCAATATCCATCAGATAATCTTGCTTCATTGAGCATAGTCCTTGCAACCTCCTGGATTGTTCTATTCCTTCTCTCAGCAATCCCATTTTGTTGAGGTGTTCTGGCAGCAGAGAATTGCTTTTTTATTCCATGAGTTTCACAGAAGAGGTCAAACTCTTTTGAGGTGAACTCACCACCATTGTCTGATCTAAGACATTTGATTTTTGTCTCTGTTTCATTTTACACAAGGGTCTTAAAATATTTGAATTTGTTAAGTGCTTCTGATTTTTCCTTGAGAAAACATACCCAAGCCATTCTAGTAAAATCATCAATGAACAGCATAAAGTAGGACTCTCCTTGCAAACTCTTGGTCCTTGTCGATCCACAGAGGTCAGTGTGAACAAGCTCTAAAGGTTTTGAGATTGAGTATTATTTTCCCAAATTCATAGTTCCTTTCCCAAGTATGTTACCTGAAGCATTTCCACCAAATGTAACTTTACCCTTTTGTTTCTTTAAGTTCAAAAACTTTTCCTTATTTCCTGTCATATGTTTTGAGAAACCACTGTCAACATACCATAGATCTTATTTTCTATGGTATGTTTTTTCTTTCCAAAGCATATTTTTCTCTCTAATGAACTTTGGTTTATCTGAGACTTCCATTAATCTGCAATTACTTGATTTATGTCCATAATTATGACATATGAAGCATTCTAAGTTCCTTTCTTGTAGAGGTGCAAAGGAATTATAATTCATGCTTTTAACTTGATCTATTGTTTGGTTATCTTTAAGGTTATAGTTCTTAACCCTCAAGTTTTTCCTTCCATATGCTCTACAATTCATAGCTTTGTGTCTGAAATAAGAGCATGCAAAGCAATAACCAAATAAAATGTGTGGATACTTTTTTTGATAAACCTTCTTTGGTGTTTTCTTATATTCCTTCTTAATGGGTGGAGGTAGTCCTCTGGAGTTCTGATCATTGCTTTTATTTTCTTCATCTTTCTTCTTGAATTAACTGAGGAGAGAAGTTGCAAGAGATTTTGAGTTAGCTTGGTTTTCTTCTTGAGAATAACCTACTCCATTTTTGTTACTTGAATCCCTTTGTGTGGTTATAATCTTATCTAAGATTTTAGACCTATTTTCATATCTTGTTTGGATAAGTTATTTATCAAGATCTTTTCTTAGGTGAACCAATTATGCCTCCATTCTTTCACAGGCTATTTTTTTCTCTTTAAGAGACTTTTCCAGACTTTCTTTCATCCTATTTTCTTCTAGGATTTTTTTTTTCAGGTTTCTCATGAGTTTCTCCATCTCTTTTTCTATCTAGTCATGTTTTTCGTTTTGTTCAACTACAAAACTTTTCATCTTTCTATATATGTTTTTGTATCTTCTTAATTCATCCAAGGCACTGAGAAGTTCTTCTTCCATATTAACCTTTGCTTCATCTTCTGAATTTTCCTCATGCTCAATTTATTCTATCTCATTAGACTCTTCAATACCTAGAAAAAGGACTTCATCATCATCACTGTCACCAGATTCTGATGAACTGTTATTTTCTTCTTTTGAGTAAAAAATTATGTTTCCCTTTGTAATACTTTTTCTTATAGTGGGGTTTCCCTTCATCTTGTGTTGTTTATTTGTGTCTTCTTCATCTTCAGGGTCTTCCTTGGGATAGAGACACTTGGATGAAAAGTGGCCAACTTTTCCACAATTAAAACATTTGAAAGGCAGCTTGCCTTTGTACCTTCCTGATCCTTTCTGAAGTTTTTTAATAAAATTGGCTTCTTCTACATCAGATTGTTCATGATGGTTGGATTGAGGTTTTTTCTTCTGATTTTTTGTTTTCTTGAGCACCTTTAAGGTTGCCTATCCTTTTGGGATGTTCTCATGACCTAATCTTAACTCATATGCTATGAGGATTCCATACAATTCATCCATGGTGAGTTCATCTAGTTTCTCTCGATCTTCAAGAGTGGACACTTTAGGGTTATATAGCATAGGTAGTGTTCTTATTATCTTTTCAACTAACTCATTGTCTGACACTTCTACTCCCAAACCTCTTATTGCATTAACAATATTATCAACTCTTTCGAAGTACTCTGAGATATTTTCTTCATCCTTCATTCTTAGACTTTCATATTGTACTTTGAGACTCTGAAGTTTGGCCCTCTTTACCTTGGAATATCCTGCATATATAGTTTCCAATTTATCCTAGAGTTGTTTTGCATTTTTACAGTTTAATACTTTAGCAAGGATCTTCTTACTCATTCCAACTTGTAGTGTGTTTAAATCCTTTGCATGTTCCCAAAATTTCTTCTTGCATTCTACTTCTATGGGAGTGACTTTTGGAACATCATATCCTTTTTCAACTAATGTCCATACTTCTAGTCCAATTGACATCAGATATATTTTCATTCTAACACTCCAGAAGACATAGTCTTCACCATCAAATAGGGGGAATTTTAATGACATCTTCAATTGTTGATCCATTCTGATGTATATTTCTCTTCAACTGATTTAAACTTTTAGTGAAGAGACTCGCTTTGATACCAATTGAAGGATCGGATCCTGTCACTGAGGGGGGAGTTGGGGGGGTGAATCAATGAAACAATAATTTGATCATATTTTTACTTTTGTCAATGAAAACAAAATTTGAACACAATATTTTATCGTGGAACCCAATTGGGAAAACCACAAACACTTTTTCTATTAACTACAAAAAAATTCTTTACAAGTTACAATAGAAGGAAAATGTTCTTCCTCTTTAGATCAGAACCTGCTGATCGGGATGCACCCACACCCTTGTTCACCATATCCAACTGGTAGGAGATTATAGACCCCTATTTAGTTAGCTACAATTGACAAGGAAGCACCTACTCCCCTGGAGGCTCCAACCTGCCCTTGCACCTCCATGCCACCATATGTTCATCAATCTGGAAATAGGATATGGAGTCCAATAATGGTTTTCTATATTAAACATTGGATTGCATAACTGTTGATCTGTCTCCTTATGTTCTTGATATTCAATAAGACATTGATAGACGCACTTTCTAATTCACATCTCAGCATATTTATAAGTCTTTAAACTTTTCAACACAACTCTTCATAAACAACATGTTTGTTCATTTAATATTACATAACCCTTGTTTTAAGTAACACATTCATTAATATGACTTTTCATAACCACACATCATTTTAACAACCATCTGACCTTTTTTTCATAAATCGATCACAGGTATGGATCGATTTCTTTTTAACTCGATTCCATATCTCCGCAAATATTGCAGAAACTGAGTTCTGCAAAGGCACTTCCTTCAACCCATTTACATGTGACCACGGGCGCAGAACCACGGGCTTATTAATTTAAGCACTATCTCTTCTTTCACCTTTTTCCTTTTAGCCCCCATATGTCCAATGTTGGGACCGTGTTCTTCATTACTTCATCCTTTAGGACGTCAGGCCTTTGCAACCTTTCAAATCTCTCGAATCAGAGTCCATCAAAACAGATCGAACGGTCAACATTTGTTCTTCCGTTAGTCGGACAATCCTGTCTTGTCCATAGGTTTTGAAAAAATCGACGATCATGACTTAATATACAGGTGAGTGAATGGTTCATGTTTATTTCAGGAGTTTGGGGATTTGGGGGTTCAGATAATTGCTACTCCAATTTCCTCCGGAGTGATCACCTGTCAAATAAGTCATAAAGCAGCGGAGACCTTTTGTTGTCAGTTGACACTTCCGCTTACACTATCCGTCCACTGTACTTGATCAACATTCAAGAACGCTCTTGAAGTGTTCTTTAGATCGGACGACTCATGTCCACTTTGGGACTTCGGCCTTCGGGACTTCGGGTGTTTGCTAGTGGTGAAACTCTCGAAGTGAAAACTCTCGGAGTGATGTAACTTGATGAAATCACTTGTTGGCGTGGCACTGATTGAGTGGATGCCACATGTCACTTAGATTCGTGGCTTATATATGCCTAAAGTACCTATGAGACCTTGACACTTGTAATCATATGATTACGCCATGTGTCCTTGCTGAGGTAGATCTCTTCATGTGGCACATGTTCTTCTCCTTGATCTAATGGTCAGGATACTTCCTGAATTGTTCCTCTGATTAGACGACTCATGTACACTTCGAGACTTTGGGTAATGCAATTTCTCCACTTCCCAATTCTCCCAAAGTGACATTCCCCGAAGTGTAACCCTTGAGTAACTTGATTTCATCCAATTGTCATTCTTTAACCCAAAAAGGCTTAACACGATCCAATGATTGTTGGGAATTCAATTATTCAGGATCTCGGGCCTTTGGCCTTTCTTATGCTATCCTTCTACTTTCCTCGATCCGATGGTCAATATATCTCTCGAAGTGTTTCCTCAGATCAGGCGGCTTGTGTCTATTTCGGGACATTTGTGGCTTACTTTGTCCTTCCACTAAACATGATCTAACGGTCCTGATATATCCTGAAGTGTTCTTTAGATCAGACGGTCCTCATTTACTTCGGGACTTCGGCCTTTGGGTGATCTTACTTGTTCTCAACCCTTTTCTCCCGAAGTGGTCAGCGCCAAAGTTAACCACTGCTACCTTGGTGCGCTTTGAATAGATCAACGGTCGAGGGGTTTTCCAGATCCAACGGTTTATGGGAGTTCCTGACTTCGGGCCTTCGGCCTTGGTAGTGAAATTGATGCTAACCGTAGATCTATTGGTGGGTGACCATCGACGGTCGATGTGGGTTGCAGAACCGTAACTTGTGCACGATTTAGTCCATCGGCCAAACTCCGCAATTTGAAGTTTTGTGATTGTTGGTGGATCAACCACAGTGGTCGATATTTGAGACGATGATATCTGATGATCTAGACTAATTGCGGGATTGGAAATAGCGTGTAGTTTAATTCTCCCTTCATGCTCTGCAATAAATCCCTGCCCTTGATCTGGCGCTTGCGTATCCAACGGTCCTAGTTTTTCCTATGGGGATTTCGACCCTGATCACATTTTTGCACTACGTTTTCCCTTCTAAGCTTCATGTGCGTCATCGACTGTTGGCATCAATAACAATACATCAATGACAATATGCCCAACATTGTTATGCCTATTTTGTGCACTTTTGAGTGTTTTTTAATGGACTATATTGGCTCCCTCGGGACTAAATGGATTTTCAATTGAGGAGAGCCAGACTAAATGCATGACTCCTCATGCATTCTTCAGAATATAAATTTTGTCTTTATGAATAAAATTTGCGCTTTTTTTCTTTGGAAAAAAAAGTAACACATGATACTCGTAATGAATATTAGATGTTCCTATTAGTTTAACTGGTCATGTTGTTAGGGTATAAGCAGATTTCAATGAGAGTACTACTCTTGATCAAGTAGAATGACAGATAATCTTGTACTTACCTTATATACCAATCTTGTTACCACTTATAGTAGTGATATTCCAATAATGCTTGTAATTAAGAGAACATGTGTAATGATGTATACTTTGATTAGTGATAAATCCATACTACTTATACATATCACATAAAATTGGAAACATTTGTGTCCAACATTTGCTTACATACCAGCTTGTTCCCTAAGGAAGCATGTTGGAACTTATGTCAAACTAGTGAGCATAGTAAGCATAACATAGAAGTTAAGATTAAGCTAATCATTAGGGATAAGTGATTCCATATCAAACATGGTTAGAGCTAACACCATTAGTACGAGCATATGTGTTTCTCTATAATGTATGTAAAACCAATGACATCAATTATTGTGTTATTGATTACAGATTAGGATAGAAGCTTGACTAAGGAAGTAATTACATTGCTTCTATATTATAGATATAAGGTAGATACTAGTATGATCACTAAGTTTATTAACATTGTTTACCGTTTCCATATGGCACCTTGTGTTCTCAATATAGATGGTATCCAAGCTATCATAGTTGGTCCTAAATACCTCATCTAACAGCTTCTTTACCAAGAATATCTTGTGTGTTCCATTAGTTACATGGTATTCAATCACCTTCTAATAACCATTGTATTGTCACCAGTCAATATGTTTGCTTCTAATCGTATGTTATACTCATGGAACAATATCCTCCTAGGACTTGGTCAATGGTATAGATAGGTAGTACTAATTCCATAGGATCTATATAGATCTCATAGGTTAGTGTGCTTAAGCTATACTGATTTATGTACATGTAGTGGGTGTATCTCCCTAATCAATAGACCTAGTGAACACATGAAATACATAGGGTGTTCACATTGTACTGATTTATGTACACGTGGCTATTATGTTACCTTAATCAATAGACCCTATGAACACGTAAAATATATGGGTGTTTACAATATTTGGTATCTACAACATACACCTATCTTATTGAATATACATGGTATCTATACATATTACCTATATTATGGAAATGATATTGGTATTATTACTACTACTTCCTAATTTCACCATATTGTGGCTTGTATGATTACCATTGAATGCAATGAATAAGGGAACATGAAAAGGCATACACATATGGAATGGCATTATAAGGAAGTAAATAACCAATATGAATAGGAAAGTATAGATCATAGCCTCCTAGTAATGTGATTATATTGATCACATGGTCTATACGAGTTCTGGTGTCATTGTTACCTTTCATACTAGTACTCAAGTTGTCTAGGGAAGCAATATTTGTGTTTCGCAAGATGTAGATTAAGATCACAACCTCAACTTTAACAAATCAATGGGAATATGAATCCAATTGTCTGGCTTGTTATTATAAATGTCGTTGGCTTCCTGTGAGTCACCAAGGTATCTACCCTTGCACATTTTCGTACAACAATGTCTTGGTAAGAAAATTTCATCGCTCACATGTTCACTCGGATGCTTCTGAAGAGATGACCAACTTATTTTTCTAGATTGGCATTTCTTTAGAATCTAGATTGACACAGTTGATGATCTAGACAGACAACTTGTTGAACTCTAGGATCATATCTTACAACAAAATTGTGTGACACAACTAAAAAATATCCTAGCAAGACTGCTTGCTAAAATCTAGGATCAAACCTACAAGAAAACTCTACTTAAACTGAGAATGTAATACAATAAATGAGAAAACAAGATTTTTATAAGTGAAGAATGGGATAGATGCTTGCTTTGTTTTATTTTCTCAATAAGAACCAATGTACAAAAATATTGTATAATGAATTACTTTTATAGAAAATCAAAACATGCTAAAGAAATTTAACCATCTTCCAGCATAATGAGATTGGGTTAATTTCCCAGCATTCCATTTTCATAAGCAAGTTACAAAGCTTATAGAATCCTTTCTTGAATATGTCAACTACCTGGTCAATCCTTATCTTAATACAACATTTGAATGAACTTGAAGGTATTGATTGATCACAT
>SNQJ01S0024549.1:0-19328 GCA_010110895.2 Picea sitchensis | reverse complement strand
TCTTTCCTATTCGGAAAGTGGATTGAGATTTCTGACGGACAGCGATTTCCCATTGTGGTTAACATGGGAAATGGTCTAGATTGTTGATGTATCATAGACAGCGACTTCCCATTGTGGTTAATATGGGGAGTGGTCTAGGGCAGTCTCTCTTCTTGAAGGTTACTCAAGAAGACTGGCCCGCCTCACCGGATAGTGATTTCTCAGTGTGGTTAACATGAGGAATGGTCCATTTTGGAGGTTGATACAGGATAGTATTTTCCTCTTGTGGTTAACAGAGGAAATGGTCCGGGCAGTCATTCCTTAGGGTGTATTCATTCTCTCCAGGTTTCACTTTGTTTAGTGCCGGAGGAATGGCCCAGGGTGGGGAATGGTCCAGGCTCAGCAATCAAGGATAGGCATTCCTTAAGGCAGATTCATTCTCTCCAGGTTACATTTTGTTTAGTGTCGGAGTAATGGCCCAGGGTGAGGAATGGTCCAGGCTCATAAATCAGAAGCAATCATTCTTCCTTGTTTGAGAAGACTCCCCGTTGATGTTCTACACTGAGGGAAGATATTCTTTCAAAGCTCACAAATGTGAGTGAAATATTGGCCCAGATGATTCAGTTTATCTTTAACAATATTTTATGTGCAAGTTGCTAACAGATGATTGTTATGGAGACTGCCCGTCTCCATATAGTAGAGATATTCTACTGTGGTGGATATGTTCCATTGTTTGTGACTATGTGTCACGGTTTGAGTAGTTGTGTACTACCATGGATAGATACAGTTGTGTTCTATCAATTGATATTGTAGCATTTGTCATGGAGATTATCCAGTTGGATAATAATGACGGTGCTCGTGATACTACCAAATGAATGGTATGTTGTGTGCTCAAGACCATACCTCCCTAGCTAGGAGGGAGTGTTGATATTATGGTAGCTTCAGGAGGTATGAACCTCTATTGTGACCTTTGACAAGATTAGAATGTTTCGGAAGGAAGCAAATAAATGAAGGAAACCCTAGACAAGATGTCGGCTGTAGAAATATAATTAATATGAATTAATTAGTACCTAGAAGGAGAAGTCGGCCCAGGAAAGCCTGCCAAAATTACTATAAATACAGGGTGTCAATCTCTCATTATTCACATTCTTAGAATTGCAGAAGTCACTTGTGCGCACTGTAGTCGGCAGTTTTGTGAGCAAGTTCTGGGGAAGGTGTTGCGCCAGTTTCTGGGTTGGAATATCTAATCAACTTTGGTTACTTTCTTGCTTGGTGCATTAGCCTTGCTTGGCTATTGATTTCCACCGGGATTCTTCTCTTTGTCAAGGTCAAGGTGCTCGGAGGGTGGCTTCGGCCTATGGTTGGGTGACAAGGGTATTGTCAATGGTAAAACGAGCACAATCCTTCATATTCTAACACCATGTGGCTCTTCAAAAAATACCTTCCTCGATAAGAGGGAGTGTTGATGTTAGTGGTAGCATCAGACAGGTATTTCCGCATAGGTATATATGTCTAGACGTGTGGAAATCATCCAAATCCTTCTTCTCTTGAATTTAGTTTAATTAAAGGAATTAGTAAAGTAAATTGATTTTATTAATTAATTATGTAATTAGTTAATTGAGTTATTTGAGGAAAGTGCTAAAAGTACTTAGCATGCAATCTTCTCATGCAATCTAAACTCAAGTGAGATTAGAAATAGATTGTAACTTGTGATTATAAAAGCAAGGATAGGGTGAAGGAGGAAGATACTTGACACTTGATACTTGAGATCCTTGAGAGTAGAGGATTTACTTTCAATAGGATTGG
Organism: Picea sitchensis; assembly: GCA_010110895.2. NCBI lineage: Eukaryota > Viridiplantae > Streptophyta > Pinopsida > Pinales > Pinaceae > Picea > Picea sitchensis. Next base: position 17,543 of record SNQJ01S0024549.1, on the reverse strand, counting down.
ATCACGAAGGACTGTAATTCAATATCTTGGATAGATGGAGAAGGAGTTTCATCTAGATATCAGGTCAAGGAGAAGAGAGAATAGAGGCAGCGCGGGTGGGTTTCAGTCAGAGGAAGCCATAGGAGAATGTCATGTCATAAGGAGTTTTCCGTATAGGTTTTCCATACATGTATGTGGGTCTCAGTGGAGACATTCATGCACATACGTTGGTTTGTTGAAGCAAAGTCATGTACATCTCGAAAAGCATACAGTTCTAGTTCGTACAACAGGTCAAACTTTGCTAGGTTTGTTTGTAGTTGAATTTCTCTTAGTAGGCCATTATCCTTGTTACGAGAGCCCTAATTTTAGCATAATAAAACCATTCTCAACACTAGTTTTCCCTCTAGGTTTTTACCTGAGGTATATACCCAAAAATATTGTTGTTTATGTGTGCTTGATTTGGTTTCCTTGTTTATGCTTATGCTGTATGTCTAGTTGATTACTTAGTTGTGCTTTAATTCAATAAGTGATTTATTTGGAATTAACAGTCAGATGTTGAGTAGGAAAAATTTCAACATGACATCAAATTATACCAAGGGTTGAATCCAAGAAATTCAACAAAGAGAACTATACTTTGATTTCCATCTCAACTATAAGCCAATCCGTTGCACATTGGTATGGATCTAAGACCCTTTCCATTGGATTACATATTAACAAGACGCACAAAACATAAAATAGAAAAATATCATAAAATGAATTGCTTGCATTACAATTTTTCCTCCATATAGGAGTCAAAGGTCCTTTATATTCTAAAACTGGGTCATTTCAGGCCATCCAAGAAGCATTAAAACAATAACAAAATCAGAATTATGTATTAGGCCAAATTATGTATTGGGTCAAATTATGAAAACGTCTAGATTTGGCATTAGAAAGATAGGGTCAAACTATTCCTTGTCCGTAAATTATCCCCTTTTGCTAACTATGTTTTCTCATTCAATGGAGTGTAGGTAAAATTGAACATGTACCTATTAGACACATCATCCTCAAGCAAGGGATTCTAGGGAGGGAGGAAAGTATTATGTCCAACACATCTAACAAGGCGAGATCAACTAGAGGTGAAAAGGTCAGAAGAAAATTTCATAGGTGCATAAAATTATTTCTTGTTGAAGGAGTTTCATGTTCTTATGATGATGAGAGCATAGGTGATGTCAAGGTTTGTTTGAGGTACAAACATCTAGTGAGACAATGGGTACCCAATGAAATCCTCAATTGGACATTGACTTTTGTGTCAAATCATTTCTTTGTCGTCCATACATGGTCTGGGTCTATTCTCCATGGATGGCATAAAGCTGAAGGATGGAGGAATTGTTGAGTTGATGGAGCATGTTGGACCATGCTACACCTATGGAGATCGGTTGAGGTCAGTCTGATATATTCCAAGTATACGAAGATCTGATGTTGCTACAAATTATTTCTAGCTAAAAGATAGTGATCACAATAAAGAAGCGATGGTGTATATTGATGGAAGGCCAAATGCGTCAAGGAATATTGCAGGGCTTATTAAAAATGCAAGACCTGGGACAACAAGAAAACAACCCAATTGTATGTTTGAGGGGTGTGAAGGAAATCAAATATTTGTATGTGCAGTGAAAACAATAGGTGTAGGGGAAGAGTTGTTGGTTGATTACAATTTGAATCGAATCGATGGAAGCACTGTTATTATGGGGGTAAATATGTTCTACCAGTATACTAAACATGTAATTAATGTTTTCATTTTCATATCTTTAACATACATTTTAATAGATTATGCTTCTTAGATTATTTTCTAACATTTTAAATCTTCATGCATCTTATAATGTGGCAGGGTGATCGTGGGAAGGAATCGGCTAGCTTGCAGCAGGTATAACAGTGATTTTCATATCAATTCTTTCTTACAATAATTGAATTAACATGTTTATTTTTTGTTTAGACAAGCACATCGTCAGAGCACGGTGATGTGTGGAATGAAATATATGATTCCATCAACTCGACAGAAACAATTCTAAAGGCCTTGAGAAAGGAAAATAGGGAATACATTTAATTGGATAGGTCTAAGCCACTGACAAAGGAGGGCAAAGAAAGGATGAAAATTTAAGGAAGGATATAGAACAATTTTGGGTAAGCGCAATTTTAAAAAAAGACTATTCTGACATATATTGATTTACGAAATTTTGTGAGATATTGTTATATGAGAAATACTCTAACATTTTTTTCCATATACAATTTTGGATCCGACGGGATAGCCTAGTCATGGGGACATTGTTGGTGGCAGTGATGCACAAACCCCACAGCGTCCTAGCACGAGCCACATACCTGCAAGGATATTTTCCTCTCTCTTTGTGGCTTAGAGGATTGAAACTCCTATGGCCCATGAGACTCCCCCACCACACATTCTAGACCATGCACGTGATGGTCTACAGGGTGAATCTCATCAGGATATTGGTTCTACGTAGCTAGAGCATTGTTATCCTGGGGAAACACGTGTTCAAACCTTGGGAACACTCTCCATCAGCTATTTGGTGGATGAAAACTTGGTTCCCTTGAATATACAACAAATCCCATGCATTTTTGAATATGTTAAATAGTTCCTACCATTTGATTGAAATCTACACCTTTCATATTATTTTAATCTAATTATCATATCATTTTTCAGGAAATAATGTTTTCCAGGCCCACCATTCGCACACGGTGGAATGCCCAGAATAAATATTTGAAAAAGAATCGTATACGCGATATGGTCGACATGTTTGGTGATTTATTCAATAAGTCCAAAATCACCTCAAGGGTCGGTACATATTTGAAATATGTTAGAGATCAATATAGGGTTCAATTGAAAAAGAACCCTAAGTATGATCGTCCTCTCACAATTCCCAAGAGGGAATGGAATAATATGCAGGAGGATGCAAAGGAGAGTGCATTGAGAAATGAAGAGAAGACACCACTTTGCCCTGGAAGGTAATATATGATATTTTGAATTGAATATGTAGAATTTTGTTTAGTTCTATATAAAAAATTGCGATATCTTATAACATACTTGAAACTTTCCGTAGGCTTCTAGACAAATCAAAAGCAACCAAGGTGAGACTAAAAAAACATGGGTAGAAAAAACTTGGCCAAGGTTGTTACTTGAGATTAAAAGATCGAATTGTAAGTACCAAATACTTTATTCATATTATACATATCATCATCCAAGTTTTATCTAATTGCAGCCAGTAAGAAAAAATACATATCTTATGCCATGTGATACAGGGGGATACATTCAACATTTCCACCACTAAAGAAGACTTGATGCTCGGCTTCGAGTTTGGATTTCAAGCTGTGGTGGAAAATAGACAAAGGAAGGGATCATAGACACAATATGACCCTTCAAATGAGTTGATAAATAAAATGACAAGACTGTAGTTGTTGGTTACTTGTCAATTATATTGATGATTGATTTAACCCATCAATTAATTATGTGTCTATTTGTTTTAAGCAGGAAAGCAATATTGTTTCATTCGANATGACCCTTCAAATGAGTTGATAAATAAAATGACAAGACTGTAGTTGTTGGTTACTTGTCAATTATATTGATGATTGATTTAACCCATCAATTAATTATGTGTCTATTTGTTTTAAGCAGGAAAGCAATATTGTTTCATTCGACGGTGGTGGAAAAAAAAACCATGATACTAGTAGTTCGAAAACCCATCGTGGTATGTGTGTCTTTAAAATATTATGTACAATATGATGATTATAAATATTTCATTCAATTGGTGTACTTATAAATTTTCTTGTTTCAATGGAAAATCATGTAGATGAGGGTGCTTGGAGAGGAGAGGAACCGATGACAATCCAACCAATGGTGTCCACTACTCCTCCAGGTAAAAATAATAGTAATGATATTTTTACTAATCAAACACAGCTATGAATAATAACTAATCGTGTCCTTTTAATGTTTTTTTTTTTATTGTAGTGAATTCCCCTATAGTACATCAATGTCCACGTTCTGCTACTAGAAGTAGTAGAATGCTTGAGATGACCCATCGCCTTCCAGCAGTAGAATAGGGTCCAATAGCTAAAGGCTAGGATTGAGATGAATGTGATGATGATTTACTTGTGAATTTTATCAAAAATAAGTGACTACATATTTTTAGGACAAATTTTATTAATATAAATTATTGACTGTACAATTTTTTGTTTTGCTAGTTGTGCGTGAACCTTATATGTTTTGTATGCATGTATCTTATTTCTTTCGTTTACCTTTCATTCTTGTTTTTCTACTTGTAATGCATGATTGGGTATGGGGAATCGGGAGTGATGCAAGGGGGGGAGGGGCCAAACGAGCTTCCACCTTCATGTGGTTGGTCTTGTTTAGTAGAGAATAAATTATTCTCAAAACCGAGAGGATCTCATTCATAAGGTATTCCCCTTTAGTATTTATAGAGTGTTGTACATGTTTAACTATTATTCAGTCATATAACATTTAATTCTCTTTGCCAAATGAAATCTCATAGATGTTTAGTTATTATTCATTCATTTAACCTATTATTGTCTTTGACAAATGCAAGTTTGAAGGGTGGGCATCTCCATGATCCACAATTCCTTTCCAACAAGGTACAAATCATTTACTTCTCTTGCATCATTAGTTAGTTACATTAGTTAGTTACATTGTGTAGTATTTCTTTCATGCATTAGTTAGTTACATTAAACTCATTGATGAGGCTTATTCCAAATTTGTACATAAACAAGTTTTTTTTATTAATTTATGTACAAAACACATAGACACCAAATTTCATGTGTATGATATAGGATTAAGATTGCATGTAATATGAGCGATAAGTAAGATATATTGAACTTTGTACAACTTCCATGTTTACAAGAAGTAGATCCATTATTAAGATCATAGCACCCCCCTTTTATGGTTGTGTCTCATATACAATTATCATGAAGCTTAGCTTTGAAATTTGTACAAGATATTGATACCAAAAAACAATATGGCCCCAAGGGCTTTAGAGAAACCTCATCCTTCATCTACAACTTTTCTAACCCTTCTAAAAATCCCAGCAATATCCTTCAATCCTTTCTTGTATGTTGAGCTTCCCCCAACTTTTGTATGATCGGATTTCAAAAAATGGAATGAGGGTCAAGGTGGATTCAGGAAGTTTGGAACCTTAGACACTTGGTGCCCCACTCCTATAATAAAATAGGAAATTTTGGTGCTAACCATTCTCCACTAACCACTTACTGTTATAATAATTAGTGGTGAAAGAAGATTAGAGTTGAGATTCCTTAAGCACTTCCATTTGATTCAATGAGACTAATTTTACCATAGAAAAATTAGATAAAATTCGATGTTGTGTTAATAAACCGAAGATTTCCATAGAAACAAATCACATCGTACCTATAAATTAATGTGTGTCTCTCATGGAATGCAAAGATGTATCCTGTACAAATGAATGGTGTTCTAAAACTAAATCAGTAAGGTAGTAAGTTCATTGATCTCTGATTTTTTGTTAAATCTATAACACTTAGCCCAGCTTCAAATGCTAATCTCATAAATCAATTGAAGGTATCAAAGTTACGAAGGGTATTTTCTATGTATGCAACAGGGTATGTATTGTTTTTAGGATATCTATTGTGCCTTTGATTCTTATCAGGTTCATGTAGCTCAATCGAACCAAAAAAGGGATCTATTCTCATTTTAAGTTATCAAGTCCTATGAAATTGGGTTTCATCATGCCTCCCCAATTAATTCTTTTTGGTTCCCAAAAGTGCACCCAAAACCCATACAAGGTGTGGCACATATGATGGGTTATAAATTACATTTTCTCCCAATATTACTTTTGTACCACAGTTTTGAAGGTCATCTGCAGAGGCCAATTTCCATTTTAGATATTTGCATTTTACCAATTGGAGAACTTGACAATCCTTTCGTTTTAACTCTCCACGATGGCTACCTAATTTATTGTTAAGTTAAACTTGTGTACCATAGTTTTGAAGGTCATCTACAAAGGTCAATTTCCATGTTATATCTCTGCATTTTACCAATGGGGGACCTTGACAATCCTTTTGTTCTAATTTTCCATGATGGATACCTAAATTTTTTTTAACTTAAACTTCATAATGGATAAACTAGACAAATCTCCATCATTTATTGTGACCTTAGAAACTCTATAATTAGCGATACATATGCCAACTAAACTAACACCAGAGCCCACCTCAAAACAACATTTAATAGAAAACAGTTGTGGATAAGAGAGCAAAAACTCGGAGAGGAACAAACTTGATGGGAAGATACAACACCATGTGCCTCCTTCAAGCATGTAAATTAAGAGATGACGTTGGTGTCACAGTCATAATCATTGGTTCTCTGATCATTTGATTATAATTCCAAGCTAAAGGGAGATGATTTCTAGATGGAAACATGAAAATTACAGTTCTATAGCATTTCCTTATGTTTTAAGATAAATCATAATCCTTTTTGTAAGTAAAATATTATGCATATTACTCATACAAAACATCCAACAACTCAATAAATCGTGATTCTGTGTCAGCTATAACTCCTTCATTCTTTCCCTAAGTCTGATCTACTTGGCACTAAATACTTATGTGACTCTTCAGTTGGAATACAAGGTAGATTACATATGCTACAAGCATAACACGAATGCTAAACCTTGAAAGGGTTAATTCTCATCGTCCAAAATGAATATTTGTTTTTGTAAAGTGTAGTACGACAAGGAAAAGTAGGCCCATAACAACCATCAATAATAATCCTGAGTTGAAAACAACAACATCCTTGTTAAAGACATGTTCTTTCTTATAATGAATAACAGCCCTGGTGAAAAAGGAACATCTAAGAACAAGTAACATGTTTGATAAGATTTAACCAATTAAGGATTGTTGCACGAAAAACACCATTCCACTTTCAAGAGAATATATCGATATGGTCATATCAATCATGTTTCCAAATATGACATTCAAAACACCTCCAACTATGGGACCGGTGAAAAAATTCTAGTTGCTATGTTACAAAACTTAGTTGCTCAGACAAAAGTGTTACACTGACAAGATGAGAAAGAAAACCCATCCATTTTCCCCCTTCGATAAACGAGCATGACAAAAAAATTCAGTAATTTTCATATCCAGGGTAGGCACATGATATCCCAAAGCAATTTCAGCTCTCTTCTTCAAATCAGGTTGGGATACCTCCAATGTCTTCAATTCCTCAACTTGAACCAATTGTTTCGTTGAGTATGTTATCTCTTACAAGATGACATGGTCAGATACCACCTCAACCAAAAGAAATTGATTTGTTGTCCCCTGCCCATGTGCATGCTCCAAACTTGGGTCCTACATCCACACAAGAAGAGTCAGTGTTGAAGTTGCACTCAAGTCTAAGCCTACCCCCAAGCATGTCTCATCACCTAATCTCTTTTGAAGGTCCAAGAGGTTTTATGGAAAGGGGTTTGTAGTTTGGTCAAACATTGCAGCAGTCAACTATTTCTAAATTGATGGACCACACAGACATTTTGGGAAATAAGAGGCCTGAACATTTTTTACAATAAGAAAAATGAACAATAACATTTAACAGGACCTCGATATCCAACACGCCATTCCTCCGGTTTCCAGCCAAATGCTACCAAAATAAATGGTGGAACAAACAAGGGGCATATTGAAGGAATGTAGGCTCCTTTATTTCCTCCAATAATAGATGAAGAAGGTGGCTTTCACTATATGCATCAAGAATCTAACAGACAAGTTGCAGATAGGAAGGAATTTCAGGAGAATTAAAGAAAATATAAACATGGGCAGTTTTATGGTCAGTTACCATCGAATGTTGATGAGTTGTTTCTTTCATCTCACCATCAGAAGAGGCATCCAACACCCACATAAAAGTTTGATCAAATTACTCCTACATCAAGGCCACTTTAAATGGGTCCCCATGTTTTTTTTTTCTTGATGCAAACTCTAAATATCCTTTTAGTTTAGCAGGAATTCTTGTTGGTGGTCCATCAAAGTTATTTCCTTTGTACCAGTCACTTGGCTCATTTCCATGAAGCAGTGGAGGGCCATCAATGTTTTCATCGGAAATTGGAGATGGATCAAGGCTTCCTGGAATCCATGAAGATATGATGAGAAGGAGACCTAAGGTAGCAGGAATAAGGCATGATTTTATGGGATCCAGTTTGAAATTTGGTCATAGTCGAGCGGACCCTCTAGCTCCACCAAGAATTCCATGGAAAGATTACATGGTCCTGTCATCAACTAGAGAAAATATTCATCAAACGGGTGGTCCAATGGGTGGTCCAAAAGCAGTTTTTGGATCTGGAGTTGGAGGACCTTATTTCCTTTCACACCCTATAGAGGATTTTAGTCAAAATCCACTTGGCTTTGATGAACAAAGAAATAAATATTTTGGATTTAATTATAGCATGGTGCATAATATCTTCCAACCCAGACAACATCCAATGGGTGTTGGAAATGGGATGTCACATTTTCATTCCTCTTGTCCAACCCCAGGTTGACCTGGGCCATTAGCGAATCACATGATGATTGGTGAGCAAGGTGCCAACTTTGATGCCAATGTTCCTATGTAAGGATTTCTCGATGAAGGTGGATTTCACCAAATGGTAATCATTTAGGTTTGTTATGACTAATTTATGTGTTAATTTTTGGAGCATACTCTATTATTTATTTGTTGGGATTTGTATCTACGTGTTCATGATTTGATTACTATATTGGTTTAATCTTGGTGATAAGCAAGGTCAAATGCCAAATTATATTGAGCATATATATCTCGAAAGGAAGAGGAAAGCGGGAAGCACTGGGTCATGTCGAATATGTCTAATTGACTGCTATATTGTTGAAGGAATAGAGCAACATTCACAAACAAGAGAGCACCAAAAGACAGCTATAGACATGGTTTTGAGTATAAAGCAAGATAATGACAAAACAAAAAAGCAGTAAGGAAAAGTTTGTTTATCTAATATTAATATGTATCTGGTGTGGATTGTTTTTTCTATTTCAACATGTGTGACATGTAATGTCCCCATTTTTGGACATTATTATATTACAGAGTGTTATGCCTACTAGAGTAGCCAGATGGGGGTGACAGCAAGTTCAGGAGTTATTGAGGGGTTTTATTGCGCCTGAGTTGCATCATTCATCATATTTCATCATCAAGATCCATTCTGTATAGCTTGGCTTTGGTTCCGTTGCATTCCGACAATTTCCGTAATTTTGAGTTATTATGGGTCATATTTTAATTAATTTCACTAAGAAGGTCATTTTGGGCATAATACTTGGAGAAACCTCTTAGTGTAATAGTTCATCGGAATTGGGAGGAAGAGAACTTCAAGATTAGATGATGAGAAGTGACTTTCAGTGGTTGGAGAAGCCATAGGGATGAATAAATCACTTTTTAGACGAAAAAGGCAAATTAATTAATAAAGCGATTTAATTAAAGAATAATAAAAATAAAGTAAAATTCACTTGGAGGGAAAATGTGAAAAAGGGGGGATAAAAGAGAGATAGGGGCCTCTATTCTTTCATTATGTTGATTATCATTTTGATGTCTGGCTTCTTGCTAGAGAGCCCATGCACTTGGGGGTTTTGAGGGTTTTGACTGAACAAACCCTAGAGATAAGCTCGGTGATGAAAGATTCCACCTTTCCTGATCCAAGCCTTGCCAAGGAGGTGAAATATTCCTCCCTCACCATGCTACTTCAGTTTTGACATCATTTCATAACTACTTCAGCCATCAGTTTGTGAAGAAGGACGCATCATAGAGGGTTTTTTGCAGAGAGGGCACACCACTCAACCAAGGGAGATTGAATTTGGTCTTAGGAGGTTGGGTTTGGACCAGATCTCGATTGGGGACTCTTGTCCATCATCAGGGCGAACCTTTTGGCACTTGTGGGGGGTTACAACCTCCATATTTATTTATTTTGATGGTTGGGCGAATTTCATGAAGGAGGGCACATTGGGGGTTTGAGATCCCATTATTTATGAGCAGATTTGTCATCTACATCCAAGGGATATTCCCTTATGAGTTAACCATCATCATCTACAAGTTTCAACCATTTTCTGAAGGTTTTACATCATCTTTTATTGTGCATATTTCAGCAGGGCGAATTTCAGCATGAGGGCACATTTCTTGGAATGGTAGAAATGATTTTGGAGCATTATATCAACCATTTTGGACAGCCAGCATTAAGGGATCCTTGAGGAGGATTAATCTTGATATTTCCTTGGATTTTGAGGGCATTACAATCATATTTTTTAGTTTTTATATTCCTTGGATCAGATCTGGAAATTACTGTGTGTTGGACAGCCAACTGCATATTAAATAAAGCAAGGATTTGAGGTACTATCTTACGGTTTTTAATAGTTATTAACTTCTGGTTTATTTGGTTATCATTGCATGTGTTTTCCTTATATATTACATGAAGAAATATGGGCCATGTATATCAGAAAATACACTTAAATGAATGCTACAGCCATTGCACACAAAGTGTTTGACAAAACACCTCAACCAACCGCTGCAAATAAACATAACAGCCAACACAAATTCAGAACAACCACTCATTAGGAAGAGTTTTAGGTGTTGTATGTGATGTGTTTGACATAAAATTAATCCCTTAAACTTGAGTTAGTTGGAACAGAAAGTGTTGAAGTGATTTCAAGGGAGTTGTGAGCTTATATGCCAAGTGTTTGACGAAATTCCTCAACCACAGAGATCTGATTTTTACATCAGATTTGGTTGGGAACATTACAGTGGTATCATAGCGAATTTCCTTTGACAGCCTGTGATATACATTGATGATCTAGAGGAGAGATGGATTTTGCGGATTTTGCAAAGGAGATTATATATTGTAATGAGGAATATTAGGCCCTTAGTGAGACATTCAGGGCTCAAGTAACATTCCAACAGTTTGTATCCATGAAAAATCCTAGGTGGAGCAAAGACGAGGTTACACATTGGGCCAAAAAGATGGAAGAAATCCATTATTGGAGCAGCATAGCAAAGAAAAACAGAGCCAAAGAAGGAAAGGAGGTAGATACATCACTACCATCTAGTAGATGGAAGGAAGCACACATTGAGCCTACACCCATTAGGTGCAGGGAACTTTGCTACAGTTTCAAAGTGCCTTGGGAGCCAGATCACAGATGCAGAGGTAAAGGAAAGGTGCACATTGTTGAGGTGCACAACGATAGTGAGGATGAGGAGATGCATGAGGATGCAACCATAGATGCTTATTTAGAGCAGTCTGATGATGTTAGTGACTCTTGCGCATTTGAGGGATAGTTGGATGGAAAGGATGATAACGCATGTGCTTTAGCAGTCATATCATATAGTGTTAAGGACTCAACACTTCATCATAGTGGTGACACGTGTGAGGATTCATATGTGTTAGCACTTGGTATGAGGTCATGCATGGGGAATAATTTTTTTCCCATGGAGTTGAGCATGACACAGTTCTTACATTCTCAAACATTTACAATAGACATGGAATGGGAGGATATCAGTAGCACTCTCGAGGTGGTTGAGGAGCCTTGTGTAGCATTTGAACACAAGGTACATATGGATCTACAGACCCAGAAGGAGAGGCATGGCTTGAATCCAATTGACTATATCCATACCTATCAGTATGAGGAGAGCGAGTCACCTATTTTCAGGAGTCTATTATTATATCAGGTTGTGGAGACTGACAGCTTTTTGGGATACTCACTTCCAGTACTGGTTTATAATGAATAGGATACACTCCTTATTGGTCGAGATGACCATATATCATGTATGGACACATATGTATGGGATCTAGGTGAATATGACATTAGCAGAGTGAGCACACAGGAGGATACAGTTGCTCATTAGGATACAGTGAAATTCAGATCGGGGTAGTGATTGGTGATGGTGTGCAGTGGTATACAAGAGGACTTAGTAGCACAGTGGACAGTGGGCAATTCAATGCCTTGTCTTTTGAGGAGTGTGTTGTTGGGGATTCCATTGTTGACACTAGCAGTGAGAGGCATGAGGTAGCACCTCAGCCGAATTGTGATCAGGAGTCACGACACTTGACAGGACAATTGAGAGTCAGTGAGGGCATGATCATGGCATCCACTAGATGCATTGATGATACACACGCATTGGTGGAAGGTTATTGTTGGAGGGCCTCGATGGAACATGATAGTTCAGATGGGGGGCTTGCCATTGATGACTTCCATACACTCAGGGAGAGAGTGACTATGATGAAGGCCAACTACTAGGAGTTGTTGATGGATAGAGATTACCTATTGGAGGTTGGAGAGATGTATCACATGGCACTGAGGGAGAAGGATATTGAGGTGGAACGACTCACTCATGAGTTGACAAGCACATAGGTATTCTTGGAATCCGCACAGACATCCCTTCAAGAATCAGGGTCCATATTAGAGGAGTTTCTTAATGAAACTAGTTTGAGGATCCACTACATCTATCTCAGCAGAGAGCCAGATGTTTACTTCAGCTACTTCATCAAAGGATGTTGGCGGGTTGGTAGAAGAGTAGAAATTGATGGAGGTGTGTGAGGGACACCCAGGATCGTTGATGGATATGGGGAGATGTGACCATGAGACATTGGAGGATATTTTTTTGTCACAGGGACTACCATCCATGAGGGGTTATGAGATAGTTGGTCTTACACATACACCTAGGGATTCCAGAGCCAGGGGCAGGTATGAGGACACTTCCATTAGTGTTTCAGGGGTGGATGACATCCATATAGAGGTTGACCCAGAAGTACACATTGGATACATGATGATACAAGAGGATACATAGGCTTGCATGACTATATAGGGGCATATGATGATGAGAGATAGTTCACAGGAGCATGCAGAGTTGTACATCGGAATTCAGGAGGATGCATTGGGTTGCATGGAGAAAACATACTTAGTGGAGCATGGAGATTCTTCTCCCTTGTAGCAGTACATAGTTATGGGATATCACCTTCACAGTAGTAGCAGCTATATGAGTGATGATGAAGGGAGAGTGATTGACCAGCAAATTGTGGAGTTACCGACTATTGTATCCAATGGTTGGATTTTAGTGATGAGTAAAGGAGATTATTCACCATGGGTACCAGTGGATGAGATTTTGGTCAAGTCCTTGGGATTGACCAAACTATATGATACTTCATAGGCCTAAAGTCGATTGCAGTTATTTTTGTTAGCCTTTCCTGATATTTTCATCATTGACAGCAGCACATGGGAAGATAGATACTACTAGGGGACATGGACAGTTGATAGGCAGAGACCTCCTGGCAGGAGTAACTTTATTACATACAATAGGATAGCAGAGGATCATCAGAGACATATATTTGAGGCCTTAGGCATGATGGAGAGTATCTCAGGCCATGGGAAAGAGGATATCTCATAGGTTGATACAGATTCATATTTTCATTGGGATGAGGATGGAGGGCTTCAGATAGTTATCAATATGGAACATCAACAATTAATGGGGATTGGAAGTTATGAACTTCCAAATTTGCGATGGGAGCCAGGAGTCCATTTGGTCAGTGGTTTGCTTCATCTTATGATGGTCCAAGTTGTGCCAGAGAGAAGCATACTTCACTTTTGGATTATTTTGAGAGGGCTTTCTAGGATTTGTTCTATGTGGTGAGACAGGTTCTCCCTGTTGATACTCATGATCGAGTATGACGACGGATGGGAAGATTTTGGTTCGACGGGGATACCTTTACATGTTCAGCTTCTTGATAGTAGGCCCAATTATCACAGGTATTTTAGCATGAGGATCCAAGAGTGGGGGATCCAGTATGTATACATTGGGCAAACAGTCATGATCATAATAGTGCAACGTCATCGTGATGGTCCCTTTCATGGATTCGCATCCCTGGAATTACAGGGTTGGTCATTTCATTGACTGATGGATGCGAGTGGATATTTGCAGGGGAAAATCACTTTAATTTTCCATTGATCTTTAGGTTTGGAGGAAGCACGTCACTTGTTAGTGATTTTTTGAGGTCTGGTAGTACCTCACTATGGTACCATCACATTCATTCAGTGGATGTAGTTTTTGGTTTGGTATGGTCTTGGAGGTCAGACTCATTTCGGGTGGATGCCATGTGTTATTTGCAGGATACTCGTGGTGTTGATATCTTACAAGACTATACTTCATAGGGCATTGCAGTTCACATCTTGATATGGGATCCAGGGATTGGAGTGTTGGGTAGTCCGGAGTTTGATAGGGTCAATATCCGAGTAGAGTGGTTTCTTGGGGAGTTGATCGAGGATCGAGTGCACCCGATTATTCTACTCATCAGGAACATTTGGGTATCATGTATGGTGATCACTTGGAGGGGTCATGTCTTGAGGAGAGCTTACTACAAGACACATAGGTGGATATGGGATCCAAGTATCATATACAAATTGATTCAGTTATTGTTTGAGGACAAGAAATATTCTAGCAGGGAGGACTGTAATGTCCCCATTTTTAGACATTATTACATTACATAGTGTTATGCCTACCGGAGTAGCCAGATGGGGGTGACAGCGATTCCATGAGTTATTGAGGGGTTTTAATGGGCCGACTTGCATTTTTCATCATATTTCATCATCAGGATCCATTCCGCACAACTTGGTTTTGGTTACGTTGCATTCCGACGATTTCCGTAATTTTGAGTTATTATGGGTTATATTTTAATTAACTTCACTAAGAAGGTCATTTTTGGCATAATACTTGGAGAAACCTCTTAGTGTAATAGTTCATCGGAATCGAGAGGAATATCACTTCAGGATTAGATGATGAGAAGTGACTTTCAGTGGTCGGAGAAGCCATAGGGATGAATAAATCACTTTTTAGAAGAAAAAAGGCAAATTAATTAATAAAGTGATTTAATTAAAGAATAATAAAAATAAAGTAAAAGTCACTTGGAGGGAAAAGGTGAACAAGGGGGGATAAAAGAGAGATAGGTTCCTCTATTCTCTCATTATGTTGATTATCATTTGTATGTCCGGCTTCTTGCTAGAGAGCCCATGCATTTGGGGGTTTTGAGGGTTTTGACTGAACAAAACCTAGAGATCAGCTCGGTGGTGAAAGATTCCACCTTTCCTGATCCAATATTGGCCAAGAAGGTGAAATATTCCTCCCTCGCCATTCTACTTTAGTTTCTACATCATTTCAGAACTACTTTAGCCATCATTTTGTGAAGAAGGATGCATCATAGAGGGTTTTCTGCAGAGAGGGCTCACCACTCAACCAAGGGAGATTCGATTTGGTCTTAGGAGGTTGGATTTGGACCAACTCTCAATTGGGGACTCTTGGCCATCATCAGGGTGAACCTTTTGGCACTTGGGGGGTGTTTACAACCTCCATATTTATTCATTTTGATGGTTGGGCGAATTTCATGAAGGAGGGCACATTGGGGGTTTGAGATCCCATGATTTATGAGCAGATTTGTCATCTACAGCCAAGGGATCTTCACATATGATTTAACCATCATCATATCTACAAGTTGCATCCATTTCCTGAAGGTTTTACATCATCTTTTATTGTGCATATTTCAGCAGGGAGAATTTCAACATGAGGGCACATTTCTTGGTATGGTAGAATTGATTTTGGAGCATTATATCAACCATTTTGGGAAGACATCATTAAGGGATCCTTGAGGAGGATTAATCTTGATATTTCCTTTCATTTTGAAGGAATACAACCCTATTTTGTATATGTTGTATTCCTTGGATCAAATCTGGAAATTATTGTGTGTTGGACAGCGAATTGCATATTAAATAAAGCAAGGATTTGAGGTGCAATCTTATGATTTTTAATGGTTATTAACTTCTGGTTTATTTGGTTATCATTGCATGTGTTTTCCTTATATATTACATGAAGAAATATGGGCCACGTGCATCAGAAAATACACTTAAATGAATGCTACAGCCATTGCACACAAAACGTTTGACAAATCACCTCAACTAGCCGCTGCAAATAAACATAACAGCCAACACAAATTTAGAACAACCACTCATTAGGAATGGTTTTAGGTGTTGCATGTGATGTGTTTGACATAAAATTCATCCTTTAAACTTGAGTTAATTGGGACAGCAAGTGTTGAAGTGATTTCAAGGGATTTGGGAGCTTATATGTCAAGTATTTGACGAAATTTCTCAACCACAAAGATCTGATTTTTACATCGGAATTGGTTGGGAACATTACACGACATTTGGAAATAATAAACTTATTTTTTAGCCTATATTTTTCTTTCATTATGCATTCAAATATCGTTGTTATGTATGCATTAGATGCAATTATTATTTTGATGATAAAATTACATGTATTATTGACTTTTTGTTTAGAAGTTTCTTGATTTAATTTGGAGCATTAGACTAAATAAAAATAAAGCTCGTAAGGGTTGGATATATGATTTCCTAGCATATGACTTGAGTTTATTTATTTCCCCAAATCAGTTCATTTAAACTGGTTTTCAAACTTTTGAACATGTTAATATTTTTAACCATACAAGTCAATATGCCATGAAACTAAGTACTCAGGTATCTTAAATGTGTGTGATTGGTTGTAGTTGTAATTTTCCTTTGCACAAATTGTCTTATGATTTGAGGTACTATACCTTTCACCTATATACCAAGGGCTAAATCCTAACATAGAGGATTTGTGTTTAATTGTACTATTTATAACAAAACTTATACTATATGGAAATTTCACAATCGGCATACCCGAGTTTCTTTTGTGGGCAGCTTACAAGTTCAAAGCCTAATACTTTAATATCTTTTCTACAATGTTTTAGGCTTTATACAATATAGTGCTACTTTTTATACATCATCTCATAACATAATAAGTAAAATGATTTCCTACATAGTATTTATAGTTCTAGCAACATTGCACCATGCCTACTAGCAATTGAGCTTCATATGTTAGGATTGGAATATGGAAACAATTTTCCATCTTCTTGTAGTATTCTTTATCATGAGTTGGGTTTTCAATCTCAGTTTTGGAGCAACATGGAATGGCAATTCTCCTCTCGATCAAGGGAAAAATCTGTAGTTTTACCATCAATCCCATAGCCTTTACTATTTTTTTGTTGTGCACTCACAATTTTGTCTCTTACTCCTGTGACACTCATTATTGAAATTTCTCACTGTTGTGTTGATGAACCAACAACATGACCACTTCATTAGGGCACAATTGTTGTTTTTCTCTTGTCAATTGTCAATCTCTCGTACCAAGACTTTTCCCTTGTCAATCGTAATTATCTCCTACACTACTCTCTGACCGCACATCTTTGTGTGCATTATTATAAATTCCATCATACATGTAAGTCACCTGATAATATATGCCATTTGTGTAGATAATCCTTTTGCAGAACTTAGGTGGAATTGGACTCAACCTGAAATGTTAAGCCCTAATATTGGCTCATTACCACTTAATTGGGGCATATTAGATTAGTAATGTTATTTTATTTATGTCGGCTTTAGGCCATTAGTTGTGATTTAGATTAGTAATGTTATTTTATTTATGTCGGCTTTAGGCC
>SNQJ01S0024548.1:66394-80450 GCA_010110895.2 Picea sitchensis | reverse complement strand
GGTACTTCTAACATCCTTCCTTCTCATGCATTAGGCTTAGATAGATTCGAAAGAAATTCAGTGTCCATGATAAGCACTTTTCTGTCTAGGGTTAAGGTCAAGCCTTAGAGGTCGATCTACTTGTCCGCAGGCAGATTTTCCTATAACAGTGGACAGGTTCTCGAAGATGGCACATTTCATACCGTGTCATAAGACCAGCGATGCCACACACATCGCAAATTTGTTTTTCAAAGAGATCATGCGATTGCATGGGTTGCCGAGAAGCATAGTCTCAGATCGGGATACCAAGTTCATAGGTCATTTTTGGAAGACGCTATGGAAGAAGATGTGAATTGACTTGGCGTTCAGTTCTTCTTACCATCCGCAGAAAGATGGGCAGACCGAAGTAGTCAACCAAAGCTTGGGGGATCTGTTGAGAATCCTGGTGATGGAGCATCATAGCAGTTGGGATCAGATCCTACCACAGGCAGAGTTTGCATACAATGATTCTGTGAATCGGAGTACAGGTAAGAGCCCGTTTCAAATTTTGTATGGGACACAGCCGAGAGGAGTTTCTGAGCTCAGGGAGCCAGAACAGGCTGAGACTAGCAGCACGTGGGCTGAAGAATTCGTGGAGGAAATGCAGGAACTTCACACACAGGTGAAGCAGCGATTGCAAAAATTGAATCAGGAATATAAGCGCAGAGCTGATCAGAGGAAAAGGCAACTTCAGTTTGAATTTGGAGACATGGTTCTGGCACACTTGAGAAAAGAAAGGTTCCCAAGGGGGACATATAATAAACTCAAGATGAAGAAAATTGGACCGTGCCGAATCCTGAAGAAATTTGGCGAGAATGCATATGAGCTTGAGTTGCCGGAGGGTATCGAGATATCTCCGATTTTCAATATTTCGGATTTATAACCATATAAGGAAGCAGACACTGGAACTGAGGAACCAGTGGTCCAGTGGCAGAAGCAATTTCCAGTTGCACAGAAACCGCAGATGGAGTGCATACTGGATAAGCGAGTAGGCAAGAAAACCAGGAGAAAACAGTATTTTGAATACCTGGTGAAGTGGAAAGACCACCCAGTGGAGGATGCCAGCTGGGAGATAGAGGCAGTGATACTGAAGCATGGGCAGACTATACAGGAGCTCATGGATAGGAGCCCATGAAATTTTTCGAGACGAGGAGTATGATGCAGGAGCATCACTCACTAAATCAAGCGAGCCAGTGCGAGGAGGAAAAGAAAACAGCTGGACAGTGCCAGCATTCAAATTTTGAAACATTGTAATATGGCTGCGCCAAACATTAATACGTTGATGTGATGAAGCACACTTTGTATATGTAACGGACCTTGAGCAAACAAGCTCTCGTCCTTAGGTAGCTGAGGAATTTATTTAGATTTAATGCAAGTAGATAACTAATTAAGGCTAGATTAGACAGTTTTATCTTTCGAGAGGGAAAAGGGAGTATAGACACCCTCCCTTGTATCATTGTAACATAACATTCATTCAGCATTGAGAGCAAGAAGAGGAGAGCATAGCAGAGAGCTGGTGAATAACTTCCATGTACAGATATTGAATTAATAGGAGAAGCCCTGATTCAATTCCATGGATGTGTTTGATCTGTGTGTGTTGTTGATATTATGCCTTTGCATGTTTGCTTCTTTTTATGCTTATCTGTTATATGTTGCTTATGTGATTGCGTATCAGGTTCGAAACCTGAGGGAATGAGGAAATAGAGTTCCAATTGATTCTTTGCTTGAGCCAGGAGATTCCTGCATAGAGTGCAGTCGAATTCCTCCGCATAGAGTGCATTGAGGAGGCCAAGCAGTTGAATATTTGTTCTCTTTTGCCCAGATTTGGGTTTGAGGTATTCGAGCCGTGCAGGTGAGTGCAGGTCAAATTTGAGTCTCAGTAGCAAGTCTAAGAAGAGGAAAGGGCCGAAGCCATTGTGAGCGTGGACGCACGGGACCCAGAAGACTTCAACACTTGGAGAGTGGTTGAAGGTTGAAGAGTGCGCAGAGTGCGTGAAATTTCTCTGAAGGAGTCAGAGGAACAAAGCTCTGAAGGGATAGCGCTTTTGTTTTTAGTTGCCTTGGACAGGGTGACGAAGCGGAGAACTCTTCAGAGGAAGAGAATCGACGACTTGAAGTCGAAGAGGAAAGTCGTGAAACCCCGCAGACTGTCAGATCACTAAGGAGCTGCGAGGAGGTTAACTCGCAGGTGCTGGGAGAAAGCCATTGTCGTCGCATATCGGCATATTGGGGTTGGTGAGTGAAAAAATCACATGCACGACGAAATCGCGAAGTGCGATTCCCTGACTTGATTGGAGCCATCGATCATCGGAAGGACAGGTGGCACGAATCCGGAGCATCGAAGTTTCGGTATTCGGGGTTTCCAGGAGCAGAGAACTTGGTATCGTGGATCCACGATCCATGAAGTCCCGAGATCAATGTGGCAGCGTGGGGCCCTAGGAGATTAAGTGGAGAACAGGTAGCCTCACATCGGGGATCGGCACCTCGGTACTCGGAGGTTCAAAACATAAGCGTTCGGTGTCGCGAGTGGCGATATCCTGAAGCATTGACCGTTGACCATCGGTATTCGAGGTTCGACGGTTGAGTGACCGAGAGCAGGGTCACGAACCTCGCGATATCGCGAGACCCGATCTCCCGATTTCTGAAGGGGGAATCGCGTGGTAGTATTTCTGTGGGTAAAGAATTCCCGAGGGGAATAGGAGGGGTTTAAACCCTTCGGGCCGCGGAGAAGTGAAGGTCCTAGTGGAGAGACCGTGCCGCCATTGAGGGCAGGTTGCGTCATGAAATCTCTCAAATATTTCAGAACTTATTTATTGCACTCAAAGATCATCGCTTATGTGCCTACAAGTTCTATTAAGTATATACTGGTTCAAACAAATAGTGATGGAAGGAGAGGCAGGTGGCTAGCTAAAATTCAGGAGTTTGACTTGGAAGTCAAACCAACTAAAATCATCAAAGTTTAGGGCTTGGCCAAGTTGCTAGCTGAATTGAACTTAAAATCACTTGGAATAAATTAGTTGCAAGAGAACAAGGGATTTTTAGAGATGAATGAGCTCGATTTCGCTACACCCACAGTTGAGATTCAAGACAAGTTTTCTACTTCAGTCTAGTATCGTGATATTATTTCTTACCTATTGAACCTTCAATGTCCCAGTGAACTAAATCCATCTAAATCTAGGAAACTGAAGTTACATGCTGTAAAATATTGTATCATAGATGGTAAATTATATTGGAAAGACCCTATGGGTTTCCTGCCGAGTTGTTTATTTGAGACTGAAACAGAAAAGGTTATAGACAAATTCCACAAGGGAGTGTGTGGAGGACACCATGCTTAGCGAGCAACGTCTTATAAAATCTTGAGAGCCGGGTATTATTGGCCCAAACTATTCATAGATGTGAACACCAAAGTTTGATCTTGCACTCCCTGTCTGTTGTTTAAAGGAAAACAAAAAGTCTTAGCTTTACCTTTAGTTCCAGTTAAAACCGAAGATCCATTTCAGCAATAAGGTCTCAATTTCATTGGAGAGATTCATCCACATTCCATTGCTCAGCACAAATGGATTTTAACTGCTACAAACTATTTCACTAGGTGGATAGAAGCTATCCCTACGAGGAACGCAACTGACTCGATAGTAATCAATTTTATAGAAGAAAACATTTTATCCAGGTTTGGCTATCCTCAGAAGATAGTCACTGATAATGCACAAGCATTTAAGTCCATGGCCATGATAATCTTTTGCCAAAAATACAACATCATGCTAGGACACTCCACAACTTACTATCCACAGGGCAATGGTATGGCTAAATTATCTAATAAAAGTTTGATTATTGTGATCAAAAAGGTTTTGACTGAGAACAAGAAAGCGAGGCATATCCATTTAAAATATCCTCTATGGGCTAACAGGATAAGTACCAAAAGGTCAATCAGGATTTCCCCTTTTCATATGGTATATGGAAATGACGTCATTTTATCAATAAATCTTGCTCTGCCAGTAATGAAACTTTGGCAAGATTCAAATGAAGAACCCAACGACATTACCAGGAGGGTAAACCAGTTGGTTTAAGTTTAGAAAAATAGAGCCAAAGTAAATGAAAAGTTGTAGAGACACCAGGATAATATGAAGGCCTTATTCAATAAAAAAGATAAAGATAGAGATTTCCTCCCTGGAGATCTGGTCTTAAAATGGGTAGTCAAGAAGGAAGACATTGGTAAACATGGCAAGTTTGATCTGATCTGGTCTGGCCCATATAGAATTTCAGCCTCTGAGGGAAAAAATGCTTTTTCATTAGAAAATCTCAATGGAGACATTCTCAATGCCACTGTAAATGGGAAGTACCTTAAACATTTCATGCAGTAATGTGTTTCTAAATTATCATTGTACATACCATTTTGTTTTCATGCTTTCTATATAGTTATGTTTCTTTTGGTAAGTTTTTATTTTAGTTTTTTTTAATTTTGTCAATATAAAAAATAAAAATAAAAATAAAAAATATTTATTTCAGATTTCTTGACAAATATTATATTATTTTATTCATAGGAAGTTGTTGACGAACCAAGAAACTAAGAGATACTAAAGGAGAAACATACAGGTATTTATATTAATTATCCTCCAATGAACAAGATAAATAAATAAATAATATTTAGCTGGCAATGCAAGAGCTACTAAAGGTATGAATTTCTACTTTGAAAATTTCAGGCTAAATTACCCTAAGAGATACAAATGAACAAATCATTAAGTTCATTCGATACTGATACTATCACTGAAATTTTCAAACAAGGAAGTGGGAAATAAAGGATGGACTTAAGGAACAATTATAAAAAAACTAACTAAGAAAGTTTTTAAGAATATTCATATGTACAGAAGTTGTTCTCAAGCCCCCTATCCTGCTCTTAACCATAGTAAAACCTGCTCCTTGCCTGACCCTGGATGTTTTACCATAATTTTCTTGAGGAAAGAAAGGTCTCACTTTGGTTGTGAAAAATCTTAAACAAAAACCTTCAAAAAACGAGAATAGGATGGCTTAATAGTTCTTTGACTCTGACTGAACTAGAAGTATGTCTAGGTTAATCCTTACTTTATTAGCTTTTCTAACAGGTAAATTGATTGGAATTTCTCAAGGAAATTTCGTAAAGAGATATCAAGGAATTTCCCTTAAGAATTTCCCTGAAACCAATATTTTTTTAAGGCTAGAGAGAAGATTAGCCCAGAGCTATCTAAGTGGGTTGACAGGCCTATGTTGTTAAAACTTCAAGCAGATATCTTCCCGAGTATATTACATGCTAGTTGATTGCCCCAACTTCATATTTAAAAATAAAAATGTATACAAACATATGGTGAAAGGAAATTCAGTATTGATTGCCCCCATCTAGTCCAAAGAGATGAAGAAAGGAAATTCACTATATTGATTTCCCTCATCTCATCTTTTAAAAGCTAGGAAACAATGAAGTGGTGAAAGGAAATTCAATTTGGGAAGTTGGATAACTTCACCGAGGTACTGACCAGGCTCGTTGGTAGTAAAGTAATATCCTTATATCTGATAAGGCTGTTATACATGAATTACAAGATGCTCTAGTAACTTTTCTTCTTGCAACTGGATTTACATTATAGGTTTCTAGGAATCCCCTGTTTGACACACTTAATTTAATTTACCTTGATGCAAATGGAATCAAGTGAAACTTAGTAAAATGGTTAATTTGGTTTGATTATCTTACATAGAGCTATGATCAATCTCAGAAAAGGAAATCTATTGAGAACCTGACTCGAGATCATTGGAGGTTTTATGTTTAAAGAGTTTTCTAAGTAAATGTTGAGATCCTGAAGTCCTATTTTGGTTTTTTCCTCTAGTTTGTTTCATGAAGTGATTTATTGACCCCTTTTACCGAATAAAGGCACTTGGTCTTCATGTTCTTCTTGTCCCACAAGGAAACGCGATCCCTATTTGGAGCCTAATGTTGACACAAATTTTAAATTGTACCCTTTGAAACTTGAGACTTCGTTATTTCCTAGTCATGGATCCGCCTTTAGTTATAAAAAGGGGGGTCAAAGTCTTTCGATTATTCGAATTCGGTTTCCAAATACCCACGAAATATGTTTGTTAATTAACAAATCCATTGTCCCAGAGATGAAAACCCAAAAAAGATTTATTATTTAAAGAAATATGAGGAAAAGAAGTGAATGTTATAAGTATCGACACACTTTTCACAAAACACCTTTTAATCGTGATTATTTAAGACTTTAAACACAATCAACAGTTTTAAACCTTTCACATTTCGAGTTTCCTTGCATTGAAATGTTTTCAAAATATCAACTTTCGAACTTCCAATCCCCGATTTTCCGAAAGGAAGAAATTAACTTCTAATCTCAATTAATTTAAATATTAATACAAGCGATTAATGCCTAAACTAATCTCATCACGATTTCGCGATTCGGGGTTTTCTTACAACAGTTTTCTTGGAGACAGGATCCCCAAAACTCCGAAATGTGAAATTGTGATTCTTTAACAAAATCTAAAACAGATCTAAATTAACTTTAAAATGGAATTAACAATGACTAAACCACTTTTTGTGTTTTTCATTTCAGGATTTGTTGAAATCAATCCTTCGAAACTCTTGTTTTGAATTCGTCGACATACAACAACATTAATAACAAATAAATGAATATTCTTGTCACACAAAGGCGTATCTCTGAGCATATCTCCCTCATTAAAACATTAAATTCCTATCACCTACGTCAGTACGCTCATTGCAAGATGAGTTAAAGATTCATAAGGTTATGTGTTTCGAATTTCATTCTTATTTTTCACCGTCAAGAATGATTTTCATTTAGCGTAAGCTTATACATTTTGCCTTTGCAGTGGGTTTTCATTCTATCAAGAATGTTATGGCACCCAGAAGGGCATCAAAGAAAAGTGAAGAAGCAGTTGAAAGCTCAAGCCCAGAAGTAGATGTTGTGTATGATACAACACCACATGCCATTGATTCCATTAGATCTTGGAGACAAATGTTTGAACTGTTGGACTACAAAATAAAGAATTCCCTCCATGATTCCGATAAAAATATCTGAGACATAGCAGAGTCAGAACTGCACAAAATAGTAGCATGCCCACGACTTATGTCTTACAACGACATGATCAATTGGGCCTTAGAGAGAATAGACATATAGACGAGGAGCATTTTAGAAAGTCAAGGGGTCGCCGATGGCTCCCTCAGACTGGAGCATATACAAGTAATGTAAAAATTGTCTCCCAATCCCAAATACATTTATAATAAAGAATTTGTAAGTAAATTTCAAAAGAAAGAATGCACAGAGGTAGATCAAATATACCCCGACATAATCAAATACTGGTGGAGAGACCCAGCCAAATTCAGGGCTGATATCCATGGAATTTATGCCACGGCTTCATTCAATGAGTACTTGGTCTATGTGGCCATAATGCTATGCATACTTTTCAGGAAGAAAGATCTTTCACATTTCTCTGCAGAATGGGTGCCCCTTCTACATGAAGCAGTCGAAGGCTACAATTTCAATTGGAACAAGATTCTATCAGATAGGTTGGTTAAGGAGGTTATGGAATATCAAACCATGAGATCCAAAGGCCAACAAGTGGCCTTTTACATGTCCGCATACATTATGGATGCTATATATTTCATGAATCCTTTCCCCTTGATGAATTGGAGTTGGAACCCAACCTACACTGAGCCCATTCATGAATATCATTCTAAGCTATGAAAGGAAAATGTTAAGGATTCTTTCTATGAAATTTTTCATTTCGTGGTAATATCGATTCATAGGATGTTGTATGGGTATGCACCCCCCCGCATTTCAGAGTTGGTCATAGGAAGCCTCAAGGCGGTTGTCGACTGGTTTATCGAGGATAATTTCTCCTACATCAGGGTTTTCAGATGTTCCATTCCCCCCCATGCACTTTTGAAATTCCTACCTGACAGGTTGGTATGTAGGGAGGTACCACATCAGATAATAACAACCAACATTGGGATAGAACTGAAGGCATCTTAGAAGAAGTCTTGGCCTATCTATCCCGTACAAATTGGGAAGTCGTCACTACTCAACTTACGTCACTCCAAAGTTGAAGCTGCAACAATAGAAGAGGTCAAGATGGTAGATTTTGAACACAGGAAATACGACCCCTATCAGTTAGAGGTAAATCACATGGCTCATTGTGGAATGAAAGCTTACAAACATGAGAAATATCCTTGTGACGACATGTTCAAAGAGGCTAAAACCTATGAAGAAGTGTTAGATAGGATACAAGCATTACCGTTCAACTTGCAAACCAATCTTTGAACCTTCCAGAAAAATAGATGAAGTAGTTTTCCCAAGGTAATAATGGGACATTCAACAACCCCTCCTCTAGCACAAGAATATACCCCCCCGAGTCTTGGACAAGAAGA
Organism: Picea sitchensis; assembly: GCA_010110895.2. Classification (NCBI taxonomy): domain Eukaryota; kingdom Viridiplantae; phylum Streptophyta; class Pinopsida; order Pinales; family Pinaceae; genus Picea; species Picea sitchensis. The sequence goes on along the minus strand of SNQJ01S0024548.1, from coordinate 72,019 downwards.
GCAGAATAAAGAAAATACTGAGGAAATTCCATAGGAGACTGAAATGTCTTTGCAAAAAATGGAAGTTCAATAGAAATAAAACCTAGGATACGAAACACAAAAAAGGTCTAAGACACTGCCCGATTCTGGTAAATCGACTCCCCCCTCATCATCAAAGATTCTTGTTGACATTCCTGAGAAGGTAGGGGAAACACCATCTACGGAGTTGGTCAGCCCTATTACATCCCTGACTCCTCTACAATCAACTTTTGGCATTCCTCATTTACAAACCATATATGCTAGTGACCTTACCCCTATCTCAAGAGATGTGATACCCCCCTCTGATTACTTCTTCAGTAAAAAGAGGAAGGCTATGTCAAAACGGGAGATGCATCAGAGAGAAGGTGCTATGGTAAAGAATCACAGAGTTTTGGTAGATAGACAGAACGTGGAAGAAGAAGAATTTGCCACAGAGGTAGCAGGCTCTATGGGAGATTTGGTGACAACCAATATGTTCACAATGGACAGTATGAAAACAAGGCTAAGGAAGAAGAAACAAATGATATCTCAGCTGCAAAGAAAACTACAAGACACTGAGAAAAATATTAGTGAAGAGATAAACAAAGGGCTAGAACATGCTAGATCTATTGACAAACAAGAAATTCAAACGCTTAAGGAAAGTTTGAATGAAATGTATACGAAGATGCAAGCTAGTCGAGAACAAGACACCCGGCAGGAAGAATTAACTAAAAAATTATAGGAGAGGTTAGATTCTATTCAAAATCAAGTGATAGATATGAAGGTTTTCCAAGCCGAGGTACTGGAAGTGCAGACAAAGATAGAAGCAGTGCAACAAAAATTAATTTCCAAAGTGGAAATCATTCAAAACTACTTCCAACAGGTAAGTCAATATTTTGATAGCATCCTCTTGAAAGAAAAAGAAGATAAAGTAGCCTGGACTGCTTTTCAAAAGGCAGATGTACTTTCAGCAAAAGAAGAGGTATGAAAATCTAAAAAATTGTCCGTTACAGAGCAAATAAGAGGTGATATCATGCTTTAGGTATGGGAGACCAACATTGCCGAAAATAAGAGAATAACCAAAGAAGTTAAGGAAAATTGTGAAGAAGTATTCAATCTGTTAGACAAAGGATCATTAGGCATCAAAAGAGACAATTGTCCCGAGATCCTTGGACATATTAACATTGAAAGACATCAGTTGAATTTCAAAGAAAAGTTGAGTGAAATTCAGATGGAAATTTCACAAATAAAAGAAATTGATTTCACTCAAATAGACAGGTGGCTGGTGAGGCCAAATTTGAGGTTGCAATAAATCGAGTTTGCTGGTAAAGTGATTAAAGACCAACTTCCGAAAATATAGATAAAGTTCTATCTTTTTGAGGCGAAGGGTTTTCCAGAGCCTCCTAGATTTTTTGTGTAGTTTCTAGAGAAATGTGTTGAATGCCTCAGATTGAAAGAAGGAGATACTTCAACAAAACAATAAAGTATCATTTTGAAAGCCCATATCATCAATATTACACAAGCATAAATGATGACCATGCAAATGGTTCGAGATTTTGCATTCTTGTAACCGTTAGCCCCTAGAAGTTAGCAAATTACCAACTGTCAAAAGGGGCAATTTTATATAAATATATTTTCGCAAGACTAAGAAGAGGAATTTTGGAAGCCGATTGTACCAGAGAATTTTTATCATTTACTGTGATAAGAGATAATACAAAAAGAGATTCCAAATTATGTCGGCACTAAGCTATGTGCTCCTCTTTACTTTCGTTTTCAACATTTTTCACTCATGTATTTCTGATGAATGTTTAATTGCGACTTAGTATAATACTTGTCATGGTTAAGAGTTATCTTGTTATCTAGTGGTTTACAGCTTTTCCTCTGAACTTGTTATTAGAAAGCTTAGGAACTATAAGTTATTTGGACTACTTCATTTTGTACTTCATTAGAGATCTCATGTCCTCTTTTATTCCTATGTTGTAATGCGATATTCTTCCATGATTGATGCCTCATATTACTCAACAACTTTATGTTTTTCCCTCTTCATCACTTCATGATTTTCGAATTTAACGCAGGCACAGGAAATGGCCTCTAAAACTTTTATGTTATTATTTTAAGTTTGAAAACTTTTTTCTTATATTTCAAAACAAAAAAAATAAACTATAAAAACAAAGTTTGAGACCTCTTAACCTTTATCTCTCATGATTGTACCTAATACTAGACAACCTAATATAGAACCCAGTCTTACAGATCAAACTAGTATCGCTCTGAACTTATTTAACACCATCTTATAGACAGAGAACATTCAGGTCGAGTTAGAATGTTCATGGGTAGTAATTGAGAGAGATATTAGCATCCAAGAACAATGGGAAGCTAGATAGAGATAGTTGAGGAACTGAACTTGATTCGCCTTTCATAAAATTGATACCTTACCCCTTAAATCTCTCTACCTTTTTCGGATGCCTTGACGGTATACTTTAGAGCCTTAAAGTATAAACTTGAGAACAACAAAGGCCATGAGTTGGGAGGAGAAAGCGACATCCTTGGAGCAAATGGCACAAGAAATTCTCATGACTAGAGAAGGAAGGGTAGCATATGAACCGGGCGAAGCGGTGGGAGATCCCCAAGAAGCCATCGAACCAGCATAATTTTATTGGGAATCCCCGGTACAAATTAGGTATTCCCCTGAGGTTCAAGTTATATAGGGGATGGGGGGACTTATGTGGCAGTAGGCCCAGCTACTAATGAAGTGAATGCAGGATAATCTTGACCTCATTATAACACTTATGCTTCCAACCAATAGCCTGAAAGAAATCTTGACGGAGCCAAGCGGCCCCTAATTTCACAAACCTTGGTAACACCAATGGGTAGGATGACTCTGAATCCACAAAATCACCAGCCAATTCACCGGTAGGCGGGACAACTCAACCAGATATAGGTCGGGTGTTAGTAGAGACATGTTCTCCTAACCCTTTGAGCAAACTTATAAATATATATAGTGACGATGAAATCCTGTATTCATCTCACGACACCCCTATACGTGTCCAAGAGGAAAGAGGACCTAAGAATACTTCTTCCCTTGATCTCGAAGTGCCAACAAAGGAAGTCCCACAAAAGGAAACAGAAGCTAAAAGTGGCCACGAAACAAAGGAACCCAATACATCAGGAACTAGGGTAGATCTAAAGGAAAATTCTGAATTGGATGAACCAGATAAGGAATCCCCGCAAAAGGAAATCAGTGGTTCTTCGGCCAGCGAGCAAGTAAGTAACAAGTCTGCACTTGATGTCCCTATTCTAATAAATACTTAGATCCTTGATGAGTGACAGGTAGAGGTCGGGCCTATGAGGCACAGCGAGGAAGTTCAAGAGTCCAATCCTGAACAAGTATACACCACCGACAGCCTGGGAAATATGCTCACATGGGGTGATCAATAGATACCAGAGCCGGTAGACGAGGTAGCAGATATCTATGTGATTTACTAATATCGAAAGAGAAAGGCTATCGTTCAAAGGACTGCAAATAAAATAAGGATCATGTTAGATCACTCCATCTTGATTACTACAGAGGAGAACTTGATTAACACAACTAACGCCTAGACACCTGAACTCATTGGCATAGGAAATACACTCTTAGATGCCACCTTAGATAGAGCCAAAAGAGGCGAAAAGGAACTAGCCTCCACTCAAAAGTAACGAGAACACTTGCATCATCTGGCCGAATACTATAAAGGCACCTTGCAGACCATTGTGTATCTGAAAGGTGAATTCGAAGAAGTTTACAATGAGTTCAAGAAAGAAAGACACGTTTTAACTACGAAAATAGCTGAGTTTCAGGAAGATACTCTCATGGAACTTAGGACATGAAAGGATATGGAAATAGATGATTTTAGGGGATAAATTTCATAGATGGGCTAATTTTCCATGGTTTTTCCCCAAAAAAGATTCATCAATTTCCATTTTTCTAAAAACGATTCGCCCAAAGTCCATAGAATAAAATTATTTTACCTTAAAAATTGCCAAAAGTTTATAAAAACTATATAAAATCCTTAGAAATTTGAATATTTTTACAAAAGTATCGCCAAACATTTTACATTTTTCATATTAAGGACTAGTAATATTAGCCCATGTTTCTACATTTTATTATAAATTTACATCCTTAAAATCATCCCTGGATATGGAGCGATGGTATGAAAAGGTGCAACAAGCAGTAGAAAGACTAGAGTACATTGATGCAGTCTAGTAGGGTCGAGACAAAGAAGAACATGGCATTCAGAGGGTAGGAAAATTAGTCTTAATCGCATGAAGCGATCAGCTGACTACTGGACTAAGAGAATATTCTTAACTGAAGGAAGAGCCTTCATAAGAAAACACAAAGCCCATCAATAATTTGGCTAGATCGCAAGATCTAGAGAACCATTCCATTATTAAATGTTGCATAGTCTAATTAGGCCTCGGTGGCGGGTTTGGTTCCTACTATTGAATCAAGGGAATTAAGACCCATCAACAGAATTGGTGCTAGAAGGAGGGCCTAAGAATGAATGGTTGAATATATATTTTATATACCATTTCAAATAGCCTACAGATTCGTAACAATCCACATGCATGTCTAGTCCTTCACAAGACAGCCCACACACGCTACGCACTCCCAAAACGGGTAACTCAACCCAGCCCGAGGAAGATCAATTGTTCCTCTAAATACCTTACGCTCTTCCTCACGAGGAATTAAATTAGTTTAGAAGACTCACAAGAGCCTACGCCTGACAAATCAATGCATTTCCCTTAGCTTTGATACTTCCTCGAAGAAAACAAATAAGCATATCAGTTTCCAGTACTCCCGACAAAGTTTTCATCCACACGGTAGAAGATTTAATAGAGTTCGCGATCACCGAAATCGAACACCTTCTGAATCTTATCCCTAATATGTCAAGCGGTGACATATCTAAGCCAGACAACTTTTCGGAAGAAGAAGAGTTCAACTCGAATTCTAAAAATATGGAAGGCAATAATGACCATGAGGGGGAAAGGGAAATACCACCTCATAACAACCAACCTTGGTTGTCCTGAGACGTCATGGTTGTCCCTAGATGAGTACATGATATTCCCCAACACCCAAAGAAGTTGCTTCCCAAGTATGACCCTGAGACTTCAGGTTTACTTGGATATCATATCAAGATGTTCATACGTGTGATCAGACTTATGAACATCCAACATGAAGACGTAGTCTGTGTTGATTAAGGTTGGTTGTCATTGATGTCAGCCCTTGAAGAAAAACCTGTAGAACAAAGGTTTGGGTAATGGAACCAATATTGTTTGATATGACTCATTATTGTTTTTTCATGGTTGATAAGAAGTAAACATGGATAAACTCCAAGATGGTCCCCTTATGGTGAAACCCCTCATGGGAAGATGCTTTGTAGAGTAAGAGAACCCATGATTAATTTTGGAATAATGAGATGAAGGATAATGAATTTGATAGGGAAACTATCCTATATGGATAGTACTTGTCATTCCATTTCTGGTGGTATGTAGAACGTCACATAACTCCTCACGGTTAGAGAGTTATGGCCATGAGAAGTTGGAGACCCGAGGTTTGGGTAATGGACCCAAGTTTGTTTAATGGATACTGGT
>SNQJ01S0024548.1:48875-59716 GCA_010110895.2 Picea sitchensis | reverse complement strand
TTTGGTTTAGGTACATGTTGAGTACATGGTTGAGACAAGTAGTTGATGAGTTGGCACATACATGAGGTGTATAGTTGATGATGTTGGTACATAGTGATGAGTCATAGTTGATAAGTAGTTGACACATGGTTGTATGCACTTGTTTATGGTATAGGTTGATTACAGTTTGGTGCATGGTTGATGCACTTGTTTATGGTACAGGTTGATTACAGGTTGAGGTACATGTTGATGCATGGTTGATGCATGATTCAGATTTATTGGTACAAGTTTACAATGGTATATCTCACAGTGATAGTGTGGCAGTGGTTCCATCATTCTACTTCTACTTCAGGGTGGTGGATGGGGCAAGGACAGGTGGTTGTAGCCACCTTCAGGTTGTAGCCAGAGAACATAGGGGGTTGTAGCCTCCTTCTGGTTGTAGCTAGAGAATTGGGGAGTTGGAGCTTCCTTCAGGTTGTAGCATGAGAAACTAGAGGGTTGGATCCTTCTTCCAGTTGTAGCTGGAAGAAAAAGGAAGTTGGTGCTTCCAATGAATGTAATTCTTCAAGACATATAAGAAAAAGCATTATGTGGTTTTTTCCCGATTTGAGTTTCCATGTAAAACACTGGTGTACTGTGTATGTTTATGATTGTTGATTTTCTTATTTACTTTGAAGTTATTGGATGATAATGATTCATTGATATAACACTTATATTATATGGTTAAAAAGGATTAAATTTCTCTATTACTGATTCACCCCCCCTCTCAGTAATCCAACAGTCTGCAAACTTTTCCCCTACACGTTTGAAAATTCATCTTCCATGTGGTATTTTAATCTGCTAGTAGGATCTATAACTAGTTGGACGAAGTTCCAAAAGGACTTTCTAGATAAATTTGCGGAGGAAACTACTATGGGAGCTCTGATGGATGAGTTGTTCGTAGCCATCATGAGTCTGAAAGAAAGGGTCAAAGGTTCATGACCATCTTAAACAAATTCCAACCCGCAGCAAAACCAACTCAGGAGTTGCAAATCGAGGTTTATGCTAACACGCTCCTAGATTCTATTTATATGTTTGTAAAAAGGGCCGCCAAGAAAACCTTGGCAGAAAATTTTGAAGAGGCCAAAACAATAGAATTCTAGATGAAAGGATGTAAAGAAGGCCAGGCATCTCTCGTAAAGAAAGAAGCTCAACCTCCTCCCAGGAGAGGATTCCCTTTGACTAGACCACCGGGGAAACCAACTAAACAGACTTCCGACAAGGGTAATGGAGATATAGAATATCTACAATGCATGGTTAAGAAATTATCAAATGAGATCATAGACATGAAGAGGAATGTAGGGGAGGGAAACCAAGGCCAGTGGCCCTATAAACCTTTCTTTAAAAGAAACCCATCGTTCAAAGAAATTGAACCTCCCCCATCCAACTTAACTATTTATCTAGGGAATGTAGCATCTGATTCTTTCTGTACTTATCAACAGGAAACCCACTCTGAAAGAGACTTCCCGCAATGGGTGCATGCCATTAATTTGATGGAAAATCAGTTTATGGACGAAGTCTCCATGACCGAACAACCAAGCAGTTCAGTTATTAGCATTGTTGACTAGGAAGAGATTGATCCACCACAAGATACATCTATGTTGATATGGGATCTAGACCTGATCATGCCTTCCGACAACCTGTTCGAGCCTCGGTAGAAGCCCACGGAAGTCTCAATGATACAGACATGCAATAAAGGCCCTCCTATCTCAAAATATACCACGACCACCCAAACCTCGAGGAGTAAAGCAACTCCCAATCACCCAAGAGCTCCTTTCGGTCTCAGTAAAAATCCCATAAGAATCCATACCCAGGAATCACCCAAACTAGATTACAACATGGTTGAAGATTTGAATAAGTTAAAGGCTAATATATCAGTGATGGACATATGCAAAATTCCTCAGCAGAAAGAGTTTATGTTACAAGCTTTGAACTCAGTAGAAAAACTGATGATGGGCAATGATTGGGAAAGAATTATATCTTCCACAGATCTAGCAAGCAAACTAACTGTGAACACTTACTCGGAAGATAAAAATGAAAAACCTTATGTCCCACCGTTCCTCTTAATATTTGAAGTCTTCAACAGAAACCTTCACAATTGTTTGTTATATTCTGGAGCTTCTTCCAATGTTATGCCCTTGTATATTTGAAAAAAACTAAATGTTGTTCCTCTCAAGAGTGATAAACATGTCATACAACTAGACAAAACCTAGGTCAAGGTCATGGGAGAACTCAAAGATGTAATGATCATAATAGCGACACACCCCAAGTTTGTGCAAGTGATTGACATCATTGTGGTAGATATTATAGATGCATATCGGTTATTACTAAGTCAATATTGGTCTGAAAAGATAAATAGATACTTCAGTATAGACTAGGCACACATTTGGTTCCCACTGAAAGGATACAAGAACATGATCAGAATCAATAGGTAGAAATACTTGAAACATATGGTCACTGACCTAGAAACCCTGAACGAACCCTCATCCATGGATTTTCCCATGTTGGGTAATTATTCTTATGATTCCCACTTTGGAAACTTTGTTTCTCTCTTGTCTGACGTCCCTCTCACTCAAAACTCTGAAATAATTTTTCAAGAGGATTTGCTGATACTGACAGGAGACATCCTCTTATGTCAAGACCCTACGCTAGAGATTACAAAACAAAAGATAGGAGAGCAAGAAATTAACAAGGGAAGGGAAAAGAGCAATTTTCTTTCACAAATTTGGACTTTCTATTTTGATGGATCTAAATTGCAAGAAGGGTCAGGAGCAGGGTGCATCCTCATTTATCCTAAAGGTAAATATCATTTCCTATCCTGTAGGCTAGAATTTGAATGTACCAACAACATTGTCGAATATGAAGCTCTAGTACAAGGATTAAAGAAAGCCATATATTTGAATGTCAAAGAATTGAAGGTTTTAAGAGACTTTGAAATTATTGTTAGAAAAGTAAGAAATACTATACATTACAATTCCCCGCACCTAAAGAATTATCAACAGGAGATGCATAGGTTAATAGAACACTTTGAGGCCTTCAACATTATAGCCATCCCCAGAGCAAAGAATATTCCTGTTGACTCCTTGGCCATGGCTGCTTCTAGGTTGTCGCCTCTAGAAGATTATGAAGCCTCCCGATTCACTGTGGATTTTCTCTACAAACGGTCGGTGCCTAATAACATTTGTTGTCCCTTGACCAAGTTTTGGGATAACCTTGGTCATTTTGACCTATTTTGGGACTTCGACAGCCATTCAAAGAAGGAGCATGAGACAAAGTAGAGATCATGGGATCTCGACCCACTTTTGGGCCCCTTTTGGGTTCTTGGGAAAATGTAATGGAAAGGGGATGTCGGCCCATGGGTTTACCCATGTTTAGGCCTATTTTGTAATGTATAAATAAGTAGCTAGGCGATGTAAGGAAGGGGGAAGTAAGCCAATGAGTTAGGTGCTAGTCGAATACTATATCTAATGTATGCTAAGTGCAAGTAAGGTCTGTAAGAGCTTTGTGCCTATGTGAGACTTGCAGAGCTAAGTGCAAGTTGGTGTAAGAGGTTGTGAAAGGATTTGTGCAGTAGTGCAAGGAAGAATGATCTAGCGAGTTACGCAGATCTTTTGTCCTGTGCATAGTAAGGTTTTTTGGCTCTGTGCTATAACAAATTGAAGACACTAATAAAGAAGAAGAAGAGTTGGTGGATGTAGCCCCAAGGTGGGGGTGAACCATGTAAATATTTGTGTTATGCTTTGTGCTTTGACTTGATGTGTTTATCCCTACTTTTGCTAACTTCTTTGATATATTTAGATAGATCTACTTACACTTCTTGCCTCTTAGATGTGTGCGAATGTTAGATCTGACATATATGAAGATGCTTAGTGCTGATCTACTGGATCTGATCTATTTTATTGTTGGTAAGTGATGAAATACCTTAGATATAAGTGGATATTGTGATGCTCTGTACTAACTGTGAAGTATAGTAAGGGTTGAATATTGATGAATGATTGATGCTAAGTGCTCTGTAAGTGATATAATCATAGATTTGTGTCCCAGCTAAGGTTGCAAACACCTGAGTCTTCCAACCACCCCTGCCTCTACCTCGGGTGATAATTCATCTACTTCGCAGGTGTTGTCGAAAGGGTTGGTAGTTAGGGTTTTGTTGGTGCATTGTTGTAGCGTTGAACCCTGGGTCTACCCCTGTGCCAACAAATGGTTCCATTGCTGGGACCTAAAACCGTGATTGCTAGGAACTGAGAAAGGGGAAGCTATGTGCAAATATTCATCCTAAAATTGTGGAAATATCTGTGTGTAGATCTATGCCCTAGTGCACAATATTCTACTCGGTCTATAATCTCTGTGATGAAAGGAAGAAGTGCGATATGAAAGAAAGAAGTCCAGATACGAAGAAAAGAAGAAAGATCTGAAAAATGTGTTCCCTAAGAGATTTAAAAGAAAGGACATCTGATTAAAAGAGGTAATATCTGTAAGCTCAGTGCTCTAATAAAGGTAAGAATAGTTAAAAGTTCTTAGATATGGAAGCTTTGTTCTCTGTAGAAGTAAGATAAGTGATTTTTTTTTTGTTTCTAAAGTATGGATCGAAGTGTGTTTGATAGATTTTGTCCTAGCTTGAAAACTAGGTCACTGTTAGATGAAAGAAAGTTTGGTATGCATAGATCTGGTAAGCATAATGATAGATATGTTATTCCTATGCATATAAAGAATATTTGGACTAACAAATGGATGCAGGATCCTAGAAATATTTTTTTGTAGGCTAGCTACCATGATCCTGGTGCACAGTATAGAAGAAGTTGGGGAACATTTAAAAGAAAGAGAGGATTAAACCTCTACTACAGTTGCAAAAAACCAAGCCATATAGCTAAGGAATGCCCTGGTGGAAGACCTAGTTGTCTATGTTGCAAATCTATGGACCATGAAGTGTTGGATTGCCCTAGAATGATTGTTAAGCTTGAAAGAATGAATCTAAACCAGGAAAACCCTAAGGCAGATCCAGAAATAGAAGAACCCCAAAAATAATCAGAGAATATGTTACTACAGACCAAAGACACCTTGAATGACCACTGGCATGTTAGGTTATCAGATATCTTTATGGAAAAATAATGCATTGAGGTAAGAATAGGAGACTTCAACATTGACTGTGTTTTGGATGAGGAAACACAGGTGAATGTTATGACAGAGAGAACTTGGGAAGATATAGGGAGGCCTACTATGATTCCATCCCTAGGAGGAATAGGGTTATTCAGAGGAAAACTGGTGAACCTATGTGGAAGGCTAGCTCAGATGCCTATGACCATCAATGGAACTTCGACAAAGGAAGATTTTGAGATTATCAATTTTATTGAGGACAGTGCCCCGTTTACTATGTTACTTGGAAAAACTTGGATTGAAAGAGATCAAGCTAGAAAGAAGGAAGAAGAAGAGGTTTTAGAATAGCAGAGACAAGAATTAAAAGATTTCATGACTAGAAAGATTGCACAGTTGATTGAGGAACAAGAGAATAGATCGAAGCTACTTAGCGCTAGAAACCCAGATGTTGAAGCTATAAGAACATCAGAGAACTCACAGATGACTAAAGTACCTACCCCAAGTAAGGAAGAGGTATTACCCCTGAGTCTTAGGAAATAATTTCAATAGCGCGAAGTTCCTATGTTAAAGGAAAATGAGAATCAGAACGGGAAAAGAACCACCGAGATGAAGATCACTGGCAAGAAGGATAGAAAGTTGAATAAGAAGAAGGCTAAGATTGAAACGTTACAACAAGTTCCAGGGGGTACCTTACAGAAAGAAACTTTGAAAAATTGGAGCTTTGTTGAGATATCAGAACAATGACATATACCACTTCGCCATGGCGAAGCAATATAGCCTTTGGAGGTCGATATATCCGTTTGACTACCGCTCTGAATGGGTTGAAAATAATTTATGGGTTACCACCAGACTGTTAGCCACACCTAACGGACAGAACGAAGTTAATGGAGGCCCCATACCCATTGAAAAGTGAACCATTGCCAAGATCACCTATATATCTCATCGCACCATGCCCGAAGAACACTTTTTACAACTTAGAAATTGAATCTCACAGACTAGAAAGTGTCTATAGTGATAATGATGCCCTTTTCATTCATTCCTGTGTAGTATCTAAGATCATAGTGACCCCGATTATTTATCCTGAGCGTGTATGCCCGACGAGCTCACTGCAGTCAAAGAATTTGTAACAGAAGTTCTCCTTAATTTAATGACTAAGAGAGTTATGTCAGAAAGAGGAGTGTCTATAGGTGTTCAGGAATCGTCGACAAGAGGACTAGTAGCCTCTTCGTCCACTGCTCGAGCCACACCGTCCCGACAAGTCGATGATAAGTGTACTAAGCACAGAGATGATCTTGCAAATGCCAAGATGATTTTGAGCATTCTACCTACCTACCTACCTTCTACCTCTTTATTCTTCTACTCATCCGTTCCATTTTCCTTTCCATTCACTGTTATGATACCAAGGTTCTATTGTGGTGAGGGTAGGTTGGATACTTTAGGAATCTCCACCGTGGTTCCCTGTCCCAGATGCTCCATCAGCTTGTCGAAATCCTTTATTGTACTTTGTGTTGAAGTGAAAGTGGATTGCAACCCCCTCTAAGCGGTGCCATCAATTGAGATAGTGTGCCTCGATATTTTGACTATTCCTCGATCACAGCGTACCTCCTGAAAGGGATATGCATAGTTTGAGCCAACCAAGATAAACTTGCAGCATTGAAGTTTAGTGACTTCAAACTTAGCGACAGGAAAGCCTATGGCATGCTCACTCCATACAAGTATCTCACGAAGAGGAAAGGAAATAACTCAAAGATTATCAATCAGTCCTAGACCCAGAACCTCGCACAGCCTGGTTCGACAGACATGAGGAGGTGAATGCATGTGTAAACTTTATACTGTCATGCTATCACAGAGGATACTTATGGTGGAACCGACGCATCACCATGGATCCGAATTTGATCAATTGGATCACAGGGCTTAGCATGCAAGGCCCTAACCCATAGGATTTCTATCCTCAAAAGAACACAGACCAAACATTAGCACAGAAAATCAAAGAGACTTATGGCGATGTCGAGAAGGGCACACGAGGTTACAAGGTAGGTTCTATTCAAAGAAATGCAGTGTGCCTTGCTTGTCAGTTGATCGTAGGGAAGTTAGTTCACAGGAACCGGCCCACCCAAGTGATTGGATTCATAGTAGACCTCGCAGGGAAGTGTGCATAAGGACTTTAAATGAATTGGGTGAAGTATTTGGTAAACCAACTAGAACTGAACTACAGGGAAGCACAAGAACAAGGATATTTCTTCCACTTCAGGCGGCTTCTCATCCTGATTGCATTCATTGCATGGGAGCTACTAGAAGGTGCGACCTTCCCAGACATCGAGCCCTTTGAACCTTTGGCTGTGAAGTCCAGTACCTTGTGGTACTTGAATGATATGAACAAGCAATGGAAATCCAATGTCGTCTTCCATAATTACTACAACCAGTTGAATCTTTCCATCCATTCTGAGCCTCGTATGACCCCGAATACCCTCCACGGGTTTCGACCCTTAATGAAGTTCAGCGCGGACCAACACTTCATTTATATAACAACGCGCTCAGATGGCCATAAGTAGTAGTTGCAGTCCTATTATAAACTTACAAAGGAAGACTTAGAGGAAATCACTAAGGAGTGGTTAGTGAAACTCCTTATTCTAGGTAACCCAACGGAGTTGTCTGATGTAGATAGTCCGGAAGTTGCACAGGATACACCCAGAAAAAGAAAGATGAAGAATCCTTAATAGGTTCATGATGTAGACAGTGCATCTGTAAGGATTGTTTCCATCACACCAGATGAAGGGGGTAATGGCAAAGAGATAGAAGGTGCAGAAATTAAACATCAGAAAGGCGAAGTACCACAACCTAGGGACGAAGAGGACTTGTCAAAGAAAAGGAAGGTTTCTCTTATGAAATCTTCCTCCCAGAAAAAAACTAGAACCCTTGTAACCAAGATGAAGAATAATCTCACAATGGATGATTTTAATTTCATCATTGCAGCTATCAACAATTCTTCACAGGAGGTAATAGAGAAGCGGGAAGCAAAGCAGGAGTATATATATAATCGCATTGAGATCGAACTCCAAGGAGTGCAGCAGGCACTCCAATCTAGCCGTGTAGTCTCCACTGTGCCTCTACCAGCAGGAATAGTAGAACCAGGAGATGAGCCAGCTCAACTCCATCGAATTGTTGATATGGTCGAAGCTCACCTATGATGATATCAAGAAGACACAACGCAAGCCACCCAGGCTTTAACACAGGTACAGGGACTACTTTTCAAGCAACGTAGTGTTGTCGAATGAGAAAAACTTTATCTTCAAGAATAGTGGGACAAAGAGAAAGTAGAGCTATAATAGAGCAAGGAGCAGTTTCTCGCTGAGTAGCTCGAAGAAAAGGAAATAGTCAACGAATCACTTCACTCTATGACATTTGTTGAAGTATAGGCTGAAGAGAGAGTTCCACAGCAGGTGGCACAACTTGAAGGAGTAATCTAAAAGCTCCAACATCAAATCGTGGATCTAGAGCTCTGTGTTATGCCTGAGAACCCCTAAGAGATAAGAGAACAACAAGAAGCAACTGCTCACAGCACAGTCAATAGATTAAATTCTCTTGCATTGGAGTGCAAACAACTGAGTAACCACAATGCTCAGACATACGAGAACCTCACTGAGAACCCATAGTTACATACATTGGAGTTGTAGATCCGAGAAGAAAAGTAGCATGCAGATACACTTCAAATGCAGCTAAAGGATCTATCAACTGTAGACACAATGAAGAGGTTTCACGAGAAATGCACCGCTCAATAGAAGATACATACAATTCAAAGCAAGGTTATGGAAGTCAGCCAACGACTTCAACCCATGCAATACAAGGCATGCCTATTGTTTACAGAAGTCAAGATATAAGGAGCAGAACTAGAACAAGTTGTCATCACAGTAGAATAGTGCTTGGAAGGACCATTAAACGATGTAGTGATCTAGGAGTTCACCGAGCAGGAGGCCAAAGTAAAGCAAGAAGTCAAAGCAGCTTGAGCCAATATTGAGGCATTCGAGGCAGAACTGATCAGACCTAAGTGACTCGGGACGAGTCACTGTTAAGCCCTAATATTGGTCATTACCCCTTAATTGGGGCATATTATATTAGTAATGTTATTTTATTTATGTCGGCTTTAGGCCATTAGTTGTAATTATACCTCATAGTCTCCTATATATACCAAGGAGACATTTTCATTTTGAATCATCTTGTACTTGAATATTTAAGTGGGGTAAAAGGAGGTTGCCCCCTCGAAGAGGATTATTATCTGAAATTATCTCTTTTTCAAGGCATTGAGTACTTTTTTTAAGGTTTTTCTATGCTATATTGTTATTTGGTTCTTAACATATGGTATCAGAGCTCAAGGTCTTGGGGTTTCGCTGCTACATCTGAGACACCTTGGAATTTTCACTATAACTTTGTTTCTACAACATTTCTGAAGGAACTTCTTGGAGGATATTTAGTAGATGGATCAAGTTACATTGGGCTCAAAATTCAGCTCCTGAGGCCTTATAATTTCGAAAATACAACTTGTACAAGATAGGGTTCTGGAATGATCCTGAACTGAGCCATTACGGAATGTTCACTATAAAAGATTTTCTATAACATTTCAGAACCTGAAATCTAGAGGCTATTTACAAAACTTAGTAAGGTATCTTTTGTAAAATGTTCATCTTCCGGGTCATCTTAAATTTGTAGATACACCCTGTGTAAGATAGGGTATCTGACTAGTCCTATTGACTAGTCTCAAGAAGGTGTTCCAGGAAAAACAATCATAACTTCCTCCTAGAGTATCAAAATTGAGTGGGACTGGTTTCATTGGATCATGGATAGTATTTAGCATTTCTGGTGTGAGTTTCATAATTTTATATCAATTATTTTGTGTGGGGCATGCTATACAAGTGAGATCTCCTGGAAAGGAAAAAAATCGACAAGTTGTGGGGAAGTTACCGTAAATTCCACTTGGCACATCCAATTTTTATTAGACCTGTGGCATTGCAGAGAATAAATATCAGAGAACTACATAAAATAAATTTTCATACCTAGAAGGCCCGAAACTTGGGAGATACAATAGAAGAAATATTGTTTAGCAGAACCACCTCAAAATCAAGGTTCAAAAGTGATACTTGGCCAACATGCCACCAAAAAAGGGAACTTCTACACCAAATAAGCCTCCAAAAAATCCTACTTGGACTCTTGATGAAGGTCAAGAAATGCATAGGGAAATAAATGAACTACAAAATAAGATGGATTCAATGGAAGCTAAGTTGGATACTAAGATGGATTCAATGGAAGATAAGTTGGATACTAAGATGGATGGTTTAAAATGGGAGATCATGGAAGTATTGAAAAATTTTGTAACAGAGAATACACCTGAAAGTGAAAATGCATCCCATGAAATTCATGATGAGGACACAAGGAAGGTGAATCAAGAATTGAGAAACTCCAACTTTGGTTTGAAGACTAACCACGTTCCTAAGATTGATATGAGGAATTTTGATGGCAAGGACCCAATCACATGGATAGTTCAGATGGAGCAATTCTTTGATCTCCATAATGTGCCACATACACAAAAGGTACGAATCGATTCTTTATATTTAGAACCTAATCAATTTGTACGGTATTGATGGCTTTGTTCTCTAAAATCACTCGTCACTTGGACAATTTTCACGGAAGAAATGATAGCACACTATGAGGATACAAGGATCGATACCTTCTTTAGC
>SNQJ01S0024548.1:12366-34013 GCA_010110895.2 Picea sitchensis | reverse complement strand
ATGTACCTCAAGCAAGCCAAGAAGGATAATAAATTATCACCAAAGTACTATGGCCCTTATAATGTGTTGCAAAAGATTGGTGCTATGGCATACAAATTGGGGCTGCCTACATCTTCACGAGTACACCCAGTTTTCCATGTTTCATGATTAAAGAAGGTTATAGGTGACAAGATCTCAGTTCAAACTATATTTCCAGAACTTGACGAGCAAGGAAAAATCATATTGGAGCCTGAAGCCATCATTGACACAAGAATTTTCCAGCCGAGGAATAGATCCATTTCAGAGTATCTCATTAAATGGAGGAAACTACCGGCTGAAGATTCCACTTGGGAAGATGAGTCTTTTATACAGAAGAATCCAGAGTTACTCAAGCATTGCAGACAACACTTGTCTCAAGGGGAGGGGCATGTTAAGCCCTAATATTGGCTCATTACCCCTTAATTGGGGCCATATTATATTAGTTATGTTATTTTATATATGTTGTATTTAGGCCATTAGTTGTAATTATACCTCCTAGTCTCCTATATATACCAAGGAGACATTTTCATTTTGAATCATCTTGTACTTTAAATTTTAAGTGGGGTAAAAGGAGGTTTCCCCCTCGAAGAGGCTTATTATCTAAAATTATCTCTTTTTCAAGGCGTTGAGTACTTTTTCTGAGGTTTTTCTATGCTATATTGATATTTGGTTCTTAATAGTCACAGGTGAGTTTTGGGGACCTGTTGGCCGTTGACCAAGTTTTGGGATAACCTTGGTCATTTTGACATATTTTTAGACTTTGATATCCAGTCTAAGAAGGAGCGCGAGATGAAGCAAAGATCATAGGATCTTAGACCACTTTTGGCCCCCTTTTGGGTTCTTGGGAAAATGTAATGGGAAAGGGATGTTGGCCCATGGGTTTACCCATGTTTAGGCCTATTTTGTAATGTATAAATAAGTAGCTAGGTGATGTAAGGAAGGGGAAAGTAATCCAATGAGCTAGGTGATAGTCGAATACTTTATGTGATGTATTCTAATTGCAAGTAAGGTCTGTAAGATCTTTGTGCCTATGTGAGACTTGCAGAGCTAAGTGCAAGTTGGTGTAAGAGGTTTTGAAAGGATTTGTGCAGTAGTGTAAGAAAGAATGATGTAGCGATCTGCACGAATATTTATCCCTGTGCGTAGTAAGGGTTTTGTGGCTCTATGCTGTAAAAGTTTGAAGACACTAATAAAGAAGAAGAAGAGTTAGTGGACGTAGCCCCAGGGTGGGGGTGAACCACGTAAAACTGTGTGTTATGATTTGTGCTTCGACTTGATGTTTTTATCCCTTCTTTTCCTAAGTGCTTTGATATATTTAGATAGATCTACTTACTCTTTGTGCTTCTTAGATGTGTCTGAATGTTAGATCTGACATATATGAATATGGTTAGTGCTGATCTACTAGATCTGATCTGTTTTACTATTGATAAGTGCTGAAATACCTTATATCTAAGTGGATATTGTAATGCTCTATACTAATTGTGAAGTATAGTAAGGGTTGAATATTAATGAATGATCGATGATAAATTCTCTGTAAGCAATATAATCATAGATCTATGTCCCGGCTAAGGTTGCAGACACCTAAGTCTTGCAACCACCCCTGCCTCTACCTCGGGTGAGACTTCATCTGCTTCACAGGTGTTGCTAAAATGGTCAGTAGTTAGGGTTTTGTTATTGCATTTTTGTAGTGTTGAACCCTAGTTCTACCTTTATGCCAACAAAATTTCTAACTGGAAAGACTTTGAAGGATATGAATAGATCATAAAATTCCTTACCAACCAAGACAATTTCAAAGATTTGGCTATTGACGATGAAGTATTCCAAGAGAAATCAGTAGATACTAACCCTCGAATAGAACCACTTGTTTATAAATCAAAGTCTCACACAATCCCGAAAGGGATAGGTAATTTAGAAAATCTATTTGATTTGAAAGAACGATTTAAGGGGCCTAAAAATGAAAGACGGGTACCTCTTGTCCCCTGCATGAAACTATAAATCTCAGAACCTCATAGAACCCAAAGAATGTGAATCTCAGCAAGATTATATCCAAAGAGGAAGGTAAGTTTTTAGGTCACATCATATCTCAAGTGGGAATTCACATAGACCCATAAAGGATTAAGGCCATAGCTCAACTCCCCTTGTCCCATAATAAGAAATCTATGCAGTCCTTTTTTGGGCAAATCAATTTTGTGAGGAAGTTCACTCCTGATTTCGTAGAAATCATCAAACCCTTACAAAATATGATTCGCAAGGATGTCGAATTCAAGTGGGATGATGAGCGAAAAGGTGCTTTCAACAGTATCAAAGATGCTATATCCTGGGTTTCAGTGTTGTGAAGTCTCGATTTCAATAAAGAATTCTTCCTCTATACCTTCACCTCCGACCAATCATTAGTTGTAGTTTTGACTCAGAAGGGTAATGAAAACAATGAGGCCCCAGTGTCATTCATGAGTACTAATATTCAAGGAGATGAGCTCAATTATCCTGCTATAGACAAGTAGGCCTATGCAGTATACAAGGAAATAAAACACTTTAGGTCTTACATCCTCAAGAACCACACTAAAGTGATTGTGCTTCACCCTATAGTCTGATCCTTGTTTACTTAGCAAGAAATGGGGGAAATAAGAGGGAACTAGATGGCAGTAGTCTAGGAATTTGATCTAGATATAAAGCCTGCCAAACTAGTAAAAGGACAAGGGTTATGCTGGCTTACAGCCAAATCCCAGGACCAAGTGAATAAAGATTCTAGATGGGAAAACGAAATGGCACTATGGTGTGGAGAAATATCATACATATCCCTAGGACAAGAGTCTTGGTATAAGGATTTAGCTTATCTCCTACACCAGGGACTTGTCCGAAAAATCTCAACCCTAGGGAAAGGAGATCCCTCAAGTTAAAATATGCACAATATCACCTTGTAAGTTTGGTACTCTTTCAAATTAATTATGATGGGGTACTACTTAGATGTCTCGAGCATGAACATGTAGACAAAGTGTTGAAGGAGATCCATGATGGACCTGCAGGTGGAAATTTTGGAGGAAACACCACCGCTCATAAGATTCTGAGAGTCAGCTATTATTGGCCCACCTTGTTTAAAGATGCTCATACTTATGATAGAAAATGTAAGACTTGTCAAATGAGCACTGGGAAGGAGAAGAGAGAAGCAGTCCCACTCCAAATTGTAACTGTATCTAGGCCTTTTGAGCAATGGGGGTTGGATATCATAGGAGACCTTACACCCAGCTCTTCAAAACAACACAAGTACATTCTTACTATAGTTGATTATTTCAAGAAATGGGCAGATGCCATCCCTCTGACTCATGTAAACGAGAAGGCGGTAATCCAATTCATAGAACAACAATTAATAACAAGGTTTGGTGTCCCTTCCGTATTAGTCTTTGATAATGCAAATTATTTTTCTTCCACCCGATTGACATAATTTTCTTTGGACAAAGGAATCATAATCATATACTCTGCAAATTATTACCCACAAGGAAATGGTGTGGCAGAATCAACTAACAAGAACTTAGTGAGGATATTAAAAAAGACAGTTGCAGATAACCAAAGGAATTTGCATAATCTACTCCATAACGCTCTGTGGGCTAATAGAGTCACACCCAAGGAAGCTATAGGAAATTCCCCATACTTCTTGGTTTACGAGAAAGAAGCCATCCTCCCAAATGGGCTCTATCTTCCATCTCTTCAACTAGCCCAAGATTCCAGCGAGGAACTTTCATCGGTCATACAACAAAGAATAAACACTCTACTCATGCTAGAAGAAGAGAGAGAAAAGGCTAAGTCAAAATTCCTATCTCACCAACAGATGGTGAAAATATGGTTCGATAAGGATAAGGCTAAATAGAAAAACTTTGAAGTGGGAGACCTAGTCCTTAAGTGGGACAGAGAAAATGAACCAAAAGGGAAGCATTCTAAGTTCCATAATCTATGGTTTGGACCTTTCCAGGTGGCTGAGAAGATTGGGGTAGGCACTTATCGATTTCATAATATGAGGGGGAAAAGTGATGCCCTTCTAGTAAATAGCTAGGCCCTAAAACAATGTTTCCAATGAAAGATTCAAAAAAAATAAAATTAATAATAATAATAATAATAATAATAATATATAATATATAATAATAAATATGTGTGTTTTATGTTCTTTGTTGAGTATCTTCACGATTGTGAAATGCTTCTTTTGTTGTTTTATTTTCTTTATGGTTTTCTATGCTTTTGAAGGTGTGTCCTACAGGGCAATGGTTGACCTTAAAATCATGCGACATAGCGAACTCTGTTCCTAACTCATTGCTCACTTTCAAACATGAGAAGCACTAGAGAACTTGTAGTTACTTTAAGGAGTCCTATGTCTAACTTGAGAGAATGAATGACTTAGGAGAAATGCCAGAAGTTTCTACTTAGTGGTTTGGTAAGACCTTAAGGGAATGAAGGAAAGTTGGGAAGGACTACATGAACCCAAAAGACAAAGCTAGTAAAGGATTCACCTCAACCATCTCACTTTGCAAATAAACATACATCCTCCTCTCCCACTCCCTCAAGGCATCATGATGGAGAAAAATTGATATTATCAAAAGAGTGAATAGTAGGAAAGGGTATGAAGATATCTTTTTCAGGGATATAGACACTCACTGATAGTAGAGCAAGGTCTGTGATGTTGGGGTGACTTTGCTGGGGCTATGGACACTCCTTGAAAGCAGAGTGACACCAAAGAAAGTGAGTAAAGGTAATGAAAGGCCTTATGATGGTGAATAATTTGATAAAATTTTGTAAAAAGGGGGCACGAGTCAAGGTTAAAGGAAACGAAGGAGGAAACAATGTTCAAAAACCCCACGGGCAGGCCCGGAAGCATCAACTAGAGAATTTCAAATGCAAAGGTAAAGAGGTTCTGATTTAAAACCAGTCAAAGTTCTCCATCAACTTCTGTATCAGCCGAGCCTTGGAAGAAGGACAAAGATTCTGTTTTCGCCCAGTAAATAGCCATTTGTTGAGCACTCAACACACCCTAAAAATTCTGTGTCAATTTGTTACTATGTTTACTTTTTGGGTACCACTTGATCTCTTGCAATGTCTAATTCCCACTTCAGTATGAAAATTGTTGCCTTGATTTATGATCTCTTGTGTTTTCCTATTTAAACTTTTAAAGTCTGCTTGAGCATGTGAAAATAATCATAACTTTAAAAGGGAATAACATTTACTTAAGGAATCAACATACGACACTCTTCTCCAACGTGCTTAAGAAGTTCAGCATTAGGAAATATTAAAGTGATGAAAATCGCTTCAGAAAACCAAAGTAGCCGAGCGCCGAATCCCACCGGTGTAGGCAGAAGGAGGTCTCTCATCTCCATAAATAAGGTTCACTAAAGATATTTCCAAAGACCGACCTATTCAGCATCGACAGAAGATTAAAATAATAAGCTTCACGTGAAGTAAAGGTGATATCACCGATCACTAACTTTTGAAATATTTCGGCACCAGGATTTTACGAAGATGATAACTCACAAAGAAACTACACGCTCTAACTATCCCCGATCATTGATCCCTGATACCTTTTGACACCGAAGGTTGTCTCAAGGGGACACCAATGAAAAAATACACAAGGATATCGAAGGCCCCCAATCTTTCTGCCGGAGAGACACGACGTGATGAGACATTTTATCCCTAAGATACGTTAGGTACGACGCATTTTAAATGTTAGTTAATTTGTAGATTGTGCATTAGTTTCCAATTCATGCACAAATCAAAAGGGACCGCTTAATCCTGTCGATACAATGCATCTCCCTCCGCACCTCCGTCGTCAACCGAGTTAGAATTTATTTGTAGAGATCTGATGGTTGTTTGTTTTGAATTGCATTCATTACTCATATTAACTTATTGATACAACTGATAGGATCTCGCCCGTTATATTATTTTGATTCATTGTGTATGAACCTATTATGTGCGACAAGGAGTTTAGATAACACAGAGGAGAAAGGTTAGTGATTTGTAGAAGGCTTCCAAGGTTCAGTGAGTATTAAACAACAATTTTAGCAAGCATCACAGGCATGTATCATCTTATGGTGTTTTACACTTCATTTCATATGTTTCCACCCAACGCTACTTTGTATGCATGTTTAAAGGACCATTTTCAGTTGCAGGAACAATTCCTTCGAAGAAACCCACCACCAGGAAATCCCCAAGAACACCAAAGCTGCAAGAACCAGAGGTGGATAAAGGTTCCTCCCCAGTAGTTGCGAGGCACTTGGAATTCACTCCAAAACTGGTGCTCGTCATTAATACATCCACCAAGAAGGCCTTCATCCAGCCCTTGGACTTTGGATACACAGAGGTGAACATTGGGGCCAAAATAGTATTACCTCGTTGGGAAGAATTTTTTAAGAAAATCAAGAAGGAAGAACCCCTCGAGTATACCCCGCACAACGATCCTAATACAAGCACTACTACATATTGTAAAAATTCCGACATTTTATTTGCAGCGTTATGGACAAAATTGTCCATATTGTCACAAAATAGAGAAAATTTATTAAAAAAAAATTCATGTTTCCCGATAATGTCGCTCTTGCCATGTTGACATCTCTCTTGCCACGTTAACGTCGGTCTTGCCACCTTAACGTCACTCTTTCCATGTTTTCCACTGGAACGTCGCTCTTGCCACATTTTCCACTGTGTTAGCGATATTTCTTGTATCGGGGGGTAAAATGCAAAGGAGTGGGTTAAAAACCCACTTACCCTAAGTCCAGGATGCAAAATGCACCCGCAGTAAGCAGCGAGCGGATCTGGACGACAGGCATCCACGCACCCGGATCAACGGCATACATATGATTCCAGACCCCCCTCGCATTTCTACGTTTAAGCGGAGGGGGAGGGGGGGTCCAGAATCCGGGGCACAACTATCCAACGACCATGATCATAGCACCCGGATCAATGGCATGAGAGGAAATTCCGGACCCCNTTCTGACGGCTATAATTTATGAGCCTGGATCAATGGCTCACAGGCAATCTCGACTCTCGCTACCTTTCTTCGTTTAACCCTGCGGGCCCCTTCCATGTCGTGTCACCTTTTGCACCACTTCCCTCCTTGCCACCTATTCCCCACCTGGCCATGTGGCAGGGTCCTTTCCCTTTAGCTTCTCCTCGTTCTTCCCAGGTGGTCCCCTCCCCCCATCTTGTCATCCAATCACCTTCCAAGTCTCCTCGTCCACTACCATGTGTCTCCTCTACCTCAACACCTTCCACCATGCGCTTTTACTCCTGCACTCCCTATTGTTTCCACCTGTGTCCCATCCATCTCCCGTGGCATTCCCCCCTCCGCTTATCGCCTTCCGCCATGTAGCTTCCTCTGTCACCCCCTTCACACCTCATCACTCCTTATTCCACCCTCATGGCTTTGGCTCCACCACCCCCATTATGCGTTGATCCTTCGCACCTGCCTCCACGCATATTCATCAAGCCGATCAACCAATCTAGGTGTTAGCGCAAGGGGCCTTCCACGTCACTAAAGTGTCGAGTTGGCCAGGCCGTTCTCAATCCCGATGAAGCAGTTATTGAAGTGGTTGGTGGTGGTTAGACATCGTCTCTGCCATAATGGGAAAGTCTGACAATGAGTTAAGTGCATGTCGATTCTCCTACGGAGTTGTTAGGAGTTCGATCACATCTGCCGTAGGTTCCTGATTAGTCAAAGATTGTAGGTGAAGATTGTCAGAAGCCATGCAGATGCAAGGATTTCAATGCAACGTCTCGATTTTGTTGCTATTGTTGTTTTGAGTATATGAAGGCGTTTTCACCATTTTTGTATCTATCGATGGTTGATTAGAGATCCCGGTTGTAAATCTTTAATGAAGCACTAATACTCTGGTTATGTATAAACTTCTGAGACTTCTTTCCTTATGAATGCCAGTTTCTTTTACATATTTGTTATACTGTGTTAGAACAGCTTTGGAGGGTCCAGTTGAGTTGTAGCTGTTATTAGATGATGTTGTAATGGATCACTGTAATAGTTACGATGTTTCTAATCAGTTCTTGTGTCTTTCCCAGCGCTGAGTGACTTGGAATTGGAGGATCCAGTCAAGTCCCCTTTTCAGTTTCTTGAGACCCTGAACCAAGAGGATCTTACATTTAGAGTCTTTCTTCTGCAAGCTGCTGAAAGCCTATTGCCCAAAGCTGTTTGTTCACCTTTCCTATCAAGTCTTTCACCTGCTCACCTTTTAATCAACCCGTTGGCTGAAGTTAGGATTCCAAACCTCCTTTGTTTTCTACGTACCAGATATAGTCCCTGAGTTAGAGCGATGTCTCCTCGAGTCTTTACCTCCATTTGATCACCTCTTTATAAACAAATCATGACATTAAACTGATGGGTGTCGGGCTCAGCTCCTGCTAGCAATCCAGGAGTGACTTCCAACGCTAACATTTCTGGCACCGTTGCCGAGGATGAAGTTGAATATTGTTCCCGGGATTGAACGACAATGATCAGCTGATTCTGAAGGTGTATCAGATATCAGAATTATCAAGATTGCTACTGTGCACCTGGCGACTCCATTGTGATGACTCCATTGGGGAGAACCTGCGCTAATTAATTGTGGCTTTCAAAGGCAGACACACACGGTCTCATTCAAAGCTACCTCTAGCTACACTTGAAGCTGACCCAGAGGTGGTTCTCAGAAGAAGAAAAAGCTCTGCAGAAGAAGTTTCCATCGCTGGAACAGGTAATACACCATCCCCTTCTGTGAGAACTTCTTTTTCTCCTCCTTAGTTTCTCAATAGACCTCCTTCAGAGGTTTCTCATTTCTCTAATTTTGGGAGTGTTCCTGCTAAGTTTTCCCCTCCTGGTCTAGGATTGGAGGGAGAAATTCTTGTCACTCCCCTCTCCTCTGAAGCTATTCCTTGGTGTAGACCCGGGACTATAGAATATTTTCCCACTCCTGCACAAAGAGAAGTACCTGCTGACTTGAGATCGTTAGCCTTCTCCTTGAATCCTCTCTTGTTTCCCACTCCACTCTGAGACTCATTCCCATTAGCCCCTTCATGAACTCCTTCTCCTCCCAGCTCTCCTCAACCTAATATTCCTATGGCTGGTGCTAATCCCCCTCTGAATAGAATGGATGCCATATTTTCTGCCATATATGCTCCCTTAGTCCTACCCCATCCCATGAACCCTCTCCCTGCTGGAGACTATTTGAAATACGTGCCCAAGTTCACTGGGGAAGGGAACATAACTGCAGAAGAGCACCTGGTTGCTTTCTACAGTTATGCGGACAACCTAAACATTGAAAATGAAGATGTATAGATGAGATTCTTTGTCCATAGCTTGGATGGCGAGGTGAGGAAATGGTTTAGAGGATTGCCCTCGGGATCTATTGCTGGAATTGAAGCTCTGGATAATGCTTTTCTGAGGCAGTGGAGAGATAGGAAGGATTTCATGTATTACATGACAGAGTTTGGGTCTCTGAATAAAATGGAAGGAGATTTTTCCTCTGACTTATCCAAAAGATTCAATAAGATGTATAACAAGATTCCCACAGAGATAAAGCCCTTAGAAGCCTCTGCCCAAATTTCCTATGCTGGTGCATTCGACCCTGATTTATGTCTTCTATTAAGAGAGAGGAGAGCCACCTCCTTGGCTCAGATGCAGGATGCAGCCATAGAAGTGGAATCCAACATATTACCAGTTGACAGATTGAGGAGCAAGGCCAATGTAGACAGGAGAAAGGGAAGGTCAGAAGTCTCAACTTCTGCATCATTGGTGCCTCACCCTCAAGTGGATGAACTGACCAAGATGATAAAGTTTCTGTCTGAAAAGATGGAGAGACTGAAGGTGGAAATGAGGCAAGCATATAAGGGGCCCCAGAGAACTGAAAACAAAGGAGGTTTCTGAAGGCCAAATAATATTGCTCCCCCCACTATGCACAGAGAAAGGGGAAGAGACAGAGAAGGCCAGAGAATTCAGGCCCCTTTTCAGAACAATTTGGTGGACAATGAGGAAGAAAGAGAAATAGATGAGTTGGATCCTAAAATCCACTGCCTAGAGAACACTCCTCCTTTTCCTCATCTCAGTCAAGCAGCTTATGAGGAGTCTCTTATGGATAGTCAGCTAAATGAATTGAGCAAGGGAGACAAGGTTAGCGGTGGCCGAGGTAGGTATAACCTGAGATATGACAAAAAGATAGTAGCACCTGACATTCCTGAGCAGTCCACTAGAACAGAGAAGCCTGCTAATGAAGTAGCAGACAGTCACCGAGGTAAGAAGGCTCCACCCCTTTCTCCCATTGTCCACAATCATGTCCCCGAAATAAGAGAAATTCCAAAGATTACATCTTCTTTTAATTTCGAGCATGAGATTCAAAAGATCAGAATCCCTGTACCCCTCACCGAGCTAATCAAACTTGATGAATTTTAAAAATGCTTCTCTGATCTTTTGCAGTTTGAAGCCTCATCCCCTCCTGCATACTCCATAAACCTCCAAGATGAAAAGCCTATAGTTATCCTAGGTCCCATGGTAGAAGACAGAGATGATTCATCCCCTCCCTTCTACACTTCCCTGAACATACATGATAAAGTGCTGCACAATTTCTTGATGGATTCAGGGGCTTCTCACAACCTCATGCCTAAAATTGTCATGGAAGAGTTAGGGCTAGAAGTCACCCGAGCCTATCATGACCTCTATTCTTTTGACTCCAAGAGAGTTTAGTGTCTTGGAGTTATTAAGGACCTGGTAGTGACCTTGTTTCATCTGCCCATGAAAAGTGTGGTCATGGATATCGTAGTATCTGATGTCCCCCCCAAGTTCGGTATGCTATTGTCAAGATATTGGATAAAAAGGCTGGGGGGAACCTTGCAGATGGACCTTACATATGCTACTATCCCAGTGTTTGGAGGAGAGCATAGAAGGTTGTACAAAGAAGCCCAACTAGCCTACATAATCAGTGATGAAGCCAACCCTACCAATCATCCTATCTTTGCCTTGGACACTGATTTAGGATCCAGTATACTACATCTCACCCATGCCCTCGAGCCTCCTCTCAAACTCAGAAAGTAGCCCACTACTTCCCAGGAATTTCCTTCCTCCATCACCCCAATATGGAAAATGTTTTTTGACGGAGCCTGTTCCCGAGATGGCGCTGGCGCTGGGGTGGTTTTTGTGTCACCTACTCAGGAAATTACATCTCTGTCATACAAATTAGAATTCAAAGCTACCAATAATGTGGCAGAGTATGAAGCTCTTATCCTAGGATTAAGAGCCGCAAGGGAAATGGAAATTCAGGAGATAGTAGTGTTCAGAGATGCCGAGTTGGTAGTCTAGAAGATCAAAAGCACTTATTAGGCCAAGCATCCTCGACTCAAGAGTTACAGAAATGAGGTATGGGACCTAATTGACAGTTTCTTCTTAGCGTTTAACATTTCTTTCATCCCAAGAGAGGAGAACACAGTGGCATATTCCTTGGCTACATCAGCAAGCATTTTCAAGGTACCATTGCCGCCCAAACTGAGGTATGATGTAGAAGTAAAATATAGACCCTCCATACCTGACAATGTCAAACATTGGAAGGTGTTCAAGGATGATCTCGAGATAAAAAAGTTCTTGGAGACTATCAAAGAATTTTCAGAGATGCATATCGACCAAGATTCTACCTCTGAGGAAGGGTTTGATGGGGGTGAGTTGTTGAGTAAAATAGCAAAGCATGACATTATTCAGTTTCCTAGCAATCACATTCCGAGGGGACTGGTCCCATTAGAGATATTGTTCGATGGGAACGACGTGGCAGTAAAGGGTAGAGTTTCAGGTGATGATGCTGACACAGCTGAATGCAACATTGGCACACCAGAGGAGCCTAAGTTTGTCAAGCTGTCAAGGAGTTTGACCAAGGAGCAGAGGGTTGAATATACTAAGTTGCTCTGAGAGTTTGCTGATGTGTTTGTATGGACCTACAAAGACCTCAAGACATATGACACATAATTCATTGAACACAAAATCCCACTGAAGGAAGAGGCTAAGCCATTCAAGCAGAAGCTGAGATAGATAAATCCCATGTTGCTACCTGTTAGCACTTGGTAAATTTCCTAGAGGTTGAAAAAGAAGAAATACACAAAGGTAACTTTATCCAACCTCTTTAAAGATGGGATCTATCCCTTCCAGCTTCAGAGAGGGATCTCTCTATATGATTTAGCTTTTCTTTTAATTCAGATATCAGGCTAGGTAAAGAAAATTGTAGGTTTTGTTGTCAAAGTGTTTTTGAATAGGTTGATGCAGTCTACACATCCATTGGGCTATGGGGTCTGTATTTAATTAAATATGAGATACAACCAGAAATGACAAAAGAAGACTTCCACAGGGCGAGATAATATACTCACTGGATCTTTAGTAGCTTAAATGATGGGCAGAAGAAAAGATAAGAAAAATAAATTCAACTAAGAAGCAATTAAGAATTTCTTAATTGAAAACATCAGAAGATAAACATATAAAATCTTTAGAATTGGAAATAGGGTATCTAAGATAAATCCTGCAACATACGTTACTCTTAAAGATTAGTTTCAGAAAAAAATATGATCAAAAAGAAAGAAAAACATTCAACTTAGAAAATCAACGTCACTAGTGAACACACACAAGAATCCTGTAAAAGTGCCTCCTCTTTATTAATGGCAGATCTCTTCAAAAATAGTACAGTATGATAGCGATAGGGTGTGCGAATCAAAAACCCTTAATACTTTGAAAGGTGAAGTATTTATAATTCCAAAATAAAAACATTCATGTCATAACAGATCAGGACATGCTCATTCTATTTTTAGTCTAACTAATTTAACTAATCAAAACTGCTTGATGACTTGGTACAACTGCATGCGGAATATTTTGGGGTAGGCCGTTGGCAAGGTTCCTGCGCAACCCCTTCTGACTGGACAGGTGACTGGACCTGGAAAACTCATCTGTTAATCGAGAAGATCGCATAGTTCCTCCCATCTAATATGACTAGGCACAGTGACTTTGAGCAGTTTCCTATACACTTCATCCATTTTTGTATACTTAGCGAATGTGGGCTTAGTGAGGAATATGTATCGGATCTCATGTTGGATGCTGATGTCCAACTAAAGTGTGTCCAGGAATGCTTTGCCAGTGATGATCCCTTGTATGCTAGAAAAATTTGAACTGTCTTTAGACACCTCAGACAATATCTTTTTATAATCTGGGAGTGTCATTAAATTATCATTAATGACTTTCAAACCAGGTAGGCCTTTCTTTTGGAGGGCATCAATTTTATTGAAGAACCTTTGTACCCCCTGGTCCATGATCTGAAATTTTTCTCTTAGCTGCAACATTAATCCTCTCTTGTTCAAAACTCTTTTGACCTCAAGGATGGTCTCTGTTATATCTTCTATTTTCAGCCCTTCTAGCTCTTCTCTAGTTTTGGAATTGAGAAATTTGATGATGTCATTGGCCTAAGTTGGTCTATCTCCCAATTCTACTCTAATTTTTTCAATGGCCTATTTTCTCCTCTGGACCAACTCATTCCGTTCGAACATAATTTGGATCATTGGCCATATCTCATTCATGGACTTTGTGATGTCTGTCCATACGTTTTCTTTGACCTCAACCAAAGTTTTTCCTGCCATGGTTTGTTTTTGGAGCTGCTGTAGTTCTTTCCTAAGCTACTCAGTTACCTTCTTTTCTTTGGATAGATTGGTTTGGAAAGAATTTTTGAGTTCCTAGAGGTTCTCAACTTCCTTCTTCAGCCTGCTGATTTCTGCCTCTTACAGGTTCATCTTCTCCATGGATTTGGCAAGGTTGGTTGTCCCTTCTTGTGGTGTCACTGGTGTTGCAGATGGGATTGTTGTCATTGCTGTTGTGCTTGCTCCTGAGATAGGAATTTCACTCAAGGGAATGACTTCCATTGGCTTCATCTGATCCTTCTATTTTATTAATCTCTCCATCTCAACCTCCATCTCTTTGAGCTGTTCATTCTGCTCCATGAGCAGCTTGAGCATTTCATCCTTCTCGCCTTCCTTCTCTGCTATCTCCTTAGCCTGTGAGTCCTTTGTGGGTGGGAGTTTCAACTGTTTCCTCAAGGAAGTGATGTCTTCATTCTTTTTCTTTATCGTCTCTTCTGCAGCTTTGACATTCGAAGGATCATAGCTGATATTGAGGACCATCTCCACTAGAGTTTTGATTCTGTTGTCCTTCGCGAAAGAAGATATCTTCTCCATATTGAGTTGCGTTTGAGCATTGTTGAGTGACACCTGAAATTTTTTTGCAGAGGCAGAAGCATGTGCCAATGTGTGAAAAACCATATCCCCTGTCTGTTTATGCAAATCCATCTGATCTGTTGGGTGCACATCCTTTGTCTGGAACTCGAAGGTGGCTCTCTTGTAGTCTGTGATTACCTTGGGATCTGGTACCTGTGCTTGTAGGAAGGCCATGTGCATCCTGCCTCTTTCAGTGTCGAATGAAAATAGCAGCCTATGCTACGCAGTGGACGACTGCTTCTAGAAATGGGAGTAAGTACTGCTAGTGAGGGTCTGGTTCCTTTTCTTGATCTACTCGTACTTCTCAAAAATGCCCAACTTGGGCCCAGTCTTGCCTGTCTGAGTGTCCAGGGGAGAATCTCTGGATTTCTTCGGTATTGCTGGAGTAATTTCTTTATGCTGGCTCGAACCAAAATATGGAATGATAGGCTTGGTTACTATGGTAGGTGAAACTTCTAATTCTCCAGTTAGACCAGGAACTGTGGTTGTTTTGGGCCTCTTAGTATGCAACTTGAACTCTTCAGAAGATACCTCTGTGACAGGCGGAGATGAATCCTGTCGAGGCCTTTTATCCTTAGGGACCTGAGGTGTGGTCGTTAGTGGCACAGTGGTCAGGGGAACCTGCTGTTCCACTTCGATCAAGGTGTCAGGCACCCACACTGTCTGATTTGCAAATTTTTCGATCTTGGGCTTGGACTCATGTACATAAAAGATATTTTTATTTTTCATCCTCATTTTTGAAATGATCCTGCATGGATCATAGTGCCATGGGAAACTTAAGAAAAACTTCATCTCTCTCAGCATCCGGTCCACATCTTCTCCGGTGCCATGACTGTTGCAGATGAAAGAGCCTATCTGCCCCTTGATGCGCAGCTGCTGCTTTTTCTTCAATGAGACGAAATGAATGTCGTCTGAATTCATAATCTGTCTAATATATTCTAATGCAAAGATTCTTACCGGTACGTACTTTGGTAGCTTGTAGGGTGCCAATTCGCACCCAAAAACTCTAATCTCAGTGTGGTTTTGGTACAGGTACCAGTCCCCTGTCTTTGCATTGTATGAGAGATGTAAAATTCTCTAGACGTCATCATTTATTCGTGGTTCAGGCCTACCGCTCAACATGCTTACCACCGGGTGATAGAAAAGATCAATGAAAACCTTGAATCTATACTCTGTGGAGTTATGCTTCAGCAAAGAAGTCCATGCTGTGACTAGCTGAGGCCTTCCATCTGCGCCCATCTTCTGCATGGAGAAACTGAATTTATCTGCTTGAAAGTAAATGAACATGAACGCCAATATGGAAGAATATCTGAACATGCCCTCTATGCCAAAATTCATGAACTGTTCATGAATATTGTCGGCCAAGAAGGTGCTGTAATCGAACTGCATTGTGGGCTTTTCATCATTTGAGAAAATGGATAGAAAACCTAGGATGGGCTCATCTACCCATTGGTCAGAATAGTAACCTAGCAGGGCACAAAGGAAGGAAATGACTTGGTTTCCCTTGGTGGAGAACATGGATGACGGGTAAGGGGGATTTGTGGAAGGGAATTGAGTGGAAGTGGGGAGGAAGAGTTCGAATATCTGAGCTCTCTAGGGAAAGGTCATTTTCTGATACAGCTCTTGAGGATTTCTAGGTTGAACGGAGCCACAGATTCTACACGAGGAATCTGCATCATTTGGTCTATGTCTTCAGGAGTGATGAAAAACAGGGTGTCTTTGGATGAGGATACGACGACTCTCTATTCGGGAATATAGTGAGCTTGGTATTTCAGCGCGAATTCAGGGAAATGGTGGATCTGGGGGAAAAGGTAAAGGAGAAAATTGGACTCCCAGAGTCCAATTTCATCGCTCTGGTCCAGGAACACTTCCCGGAGCCATGACTGGAGGTCTGAAAAATCGAAGTCGCAAATGGTATCTATGATCAGTCGGTCTTTTTCGACCAATGGGATTTTGTCCAAGTCGACAGAAGGCGGGAGAAAAGGATTCTCCTCTCCTTCTGCTTGTCTTGGCTTTGGCGCCATCTCTTGCAATAGTACCTGCAAATAAAACTAGGTTAGTGGGGTCAATTGACAGTGGATGAAGGTGACGGAAAAACAATGGAGGCGTAAGAGGTAAAAATTCTGGTGTGATGGACGAATAGTGAATGAGGGAGGAAAACGATAGTTTTATTTAAAACTGGGGTCGGTGGGCGCGAGAGACAGGTCATGCAGGTTAACGAGTATGTTATCCTGTAATAAATGGACAACGAGCCACTTGGAGGTGAGATGGAAAGTGACGGTGGCCCAAACATACGGACGGGTGACATGGAGGCTAGGGATTGGTGGTAAAAGTCGCAATAAGGGGCTAGTCATGAGTGAAAGGGGCGAGGGATTGAAAGCAAGGACTGACAGCAGTTATGGGATGGGACACAACTCAGGAGCAAGTGGAACAAGTGGGAGATGACATCCCTAAGTGACGGGGCTATTATATGGCATATGGTGAAAAGACTTCTGGACCAACAGATTTGCGCCACTTATGACAGGGGGCCCGCCGGAGGGAATATCCATTCCAGANGATAGGGTGTGCGAATCAACAACCCTCAATACTTCGAAAGGTGAAGTATTTATAATTCCAAAATACAAACGTTCCTGTCATAACTGATCAGCACGTGCTCATTCTATTTTTAGTCTAACTAATTTAACTAATCAAAACTGCTTGATGACTTGGTACAACTGCATGCGGAATTTTTTGGGGTAGGCCATTGGCGAGGTTCCTGCGCAATCCCTTCTGACTGGACAGGTGATTGGACCTGGACATCTCATATGTTAATCGAGAAGATCGCATAGTTCCTCCCATCTGATATGACTAGGCATAGTGACTTTGAGCAGTTTCCTATACACTTCATCCATTTCTATATACTTCGCGAATGTGGGCTTAGTGAGGGATATGTATCAGATCTCATGTTGGATGTTAATTTCCAACTGAAGTGCGTCTAGGAATGATTTTCCAGTGATGCTCCCTTGTATGCTAGAAAACTTTGAACTGTCTTTAGACACCTCAAACAATCTCTTTTTATAATCTGGGGGTGTCATTAATTTATCATTAACGACTTTCAGACCAGGTGGGCCTTTCTTTTGGAGGGCATCAATTTTATTGAAGAACCTTTGTACCCCCTGGTCCATGATATGAACTTTTTCTTCGAGCTGCAGCATTAATCCTCTCTTGGTCAAAACTCTTTTGACCTCAAGGATGGTCTTTGTTCTATCTTCTATTTTCATCTCTTCTAGCTCTTCTCTAGTTTTGGAATTGAGGAATTTGATGATGTCATTAGCCTAAGTTGGTCTATCTCCCAATTCTACTATGAGTTTTTCAATGGCCTGTTTTCTCCTCTGGACCAACTCATTATGTTCGAACATAATTCAGATCATTGGCCATTTCTCATTCATGGAATTTGTGATGTCTGTCCATACGTTTTCTTTGACCTCAGCCAAAGTTTTTCCTGCCATGGTTTGTTTTTGGAGCTGATGTAGTTCTTTCCTGAGCTGCTCAGTTACCTGCTTTTCTTTGGATAGACTGGTTTGGAAAGAAGATTTGAGTTACTGGAGGTTCTCAACTTCCTTATTGAGCCTGCTAATTTCTGTCTCTTGCAGGTTCATCTTCTCCATATATTTGGCAAGGTCGATTGTCCCTTCTTGTGGTGTCACTGGTGTTGCAGATGGGATTGTTGTCACTATTGTTGTGCTTGCTCCTGAGATAGGAATTGAACTCAAGGGAATGACTTCCATTGGCTTCATCTGCTCCTTCTCTTTTAGTAATCTCTCCATCTCATCCTCCATCTCTTTGAGCTGTGCATTCTGCTCCATGATCAACTTGAGCATTTTGTCCTTCTGTGGGCAGGAGTTTCAACTGTTTCCTCAAGGAAGTGATGTCTGCATTCTTTTTCTTTATTGTCTCTTCTGCAGCTTTGAAATTCGAAGGATCATAGCCGATCTTGAGGACCAGCTCCTCCAGAGTTTTGATTCTGTTGTCCTTCGCGAAAGAAGATATCTTCTCCAGCTTGAGCTGCGTTTGAGCATTGTTGAGCGACACCTGAAATTTTGCTGCAGAGGCAGAAGCATGCGCCAATGTGTGAAAAAAAATCTCCCCTATCTGTTTATGCAAATCCATCTGATCTACTGGGTGCACGTCCTTCGTTTGGAACTCGAAGGTGGCGCTCTTGTAGTCTGTGATTACCTTGGGATCTGATACCTGTGCCTATAGGAAGGCCATGTGCATCCTGCCTCTTTCAGTGTTGAATGCAGATAGCAGCCTATGCTGTGCGGTGGATGAATGCTTCTGGAACTGGGCATAAGTACTGCTGGTGAGGGTCTGGTTCCTTTTCTTGATCAACTCGTACTTCTTGAAAATGCCCAACTTGGGCCGAGTGTTGCCTATCTAAGTGTCCAGGGGAGAATCTATGGATTTCTTTGATATTGCTGGAGTAATTTATTTATGCTAGCTTGAACCGAAAGATGGAATGATAGGCTTGGTTACTGTGGTTGGCAGAACTTCTAATTCTCCAGTTGGACCAGGAACTGTGGTTGTTTTGGGCCTCTTAGTATGCAACTTGAACTCTTCAAAAGATACCTCTATGACAAGCGAAGATGAATCCTGTCAAGGCCTTTTTTCCTTAGGGACCTAAGGTGTGTTCGTTGGTGGCACAGTGGTTAGGGGAACCTGCTATTCCACTTCGATCAAGGTTTCAGGCACCCACATTATCTGAGTTGCAAATTTTTTCATCTCGGGCTTGGACTCATGTACATATGGGATATTTTTACTTTTCACCCTCATTTCTGAAATGATCCTGCATGGATCATAGTGCCATGGGAAACTTATGAAAAAATTCATCTCTCTCACCATCCGGTCCTCTTCTTCTCCACCGCCATGACTCTTGCAGATGAAAGAGCCTTTCTGCCACTTGATGCGCAGCTGCTACTTTTTATTCAATGAGACAAAATGAATGTCGTCTGAATTCATAATCTGTCTAATATATTCTAATGCAAAGATTCTTATCGGTACATACTTTGGCATCTTGTAGGGTGCCAATTCACACCCAAAAACTCTAATCTCAGTCTGGTTTTGGTACAGGTACCAGTCCCCTGTCTTTGCATTATCTGAGAGATGTAAAATTCTCTGGACCTCGTCATTTATTCGTGGCTCAGGCCTACCACTCAACATGCTTACCACCGGGTGATAGAAAAGATCAATGAAAACCTTGAAGCTATACTATGTGGAGTTATGCCTCAGCAAAGAATTCCATGCTGTGATTGGCTGAGGCCTTCCATCTGCGTCCATCTTCTCCATGGAGAAACTGAATTTATCTACTTGAAAGTAAATGAACATGTATGCCAGTATGGAAGAATATCTGAACATGCCCACTGTGCCAAAATTCACGAACTGTTCATGAATATTGTCGGCCAAGAAGGTGCTGTAATCGAACTGCATTGTGGGATTTTCATCATTTGAGAAAATGGATAGAAAACCCAGGATGGGCTCATCTACCCATTTGTCATAATAGTAACCTAGCAGGGCACAAAGGGAGGAAATGACTTGGTTTCCCTTGGTGGAGAACATGGATGACGGGTAAGGGGGATTTGTGGAAGGGAATTGAGTGGAAGTGGGGAGGAAGAGCTCGAATATCTGAGCTCTCTAGGGAAAGGTCATTTTCTGATACATCTCTTGAGGATTTCTAGGTTGAATGGAGCCGCAGAGTCTGCATAGGGAATCTGCATCATTTGGTCTATGTCTTCAGGAGTGATGAAAAATAGGGTGTCTCCGGATGAGGATACAACGGCTCTCTATTCAGGAATATAGTGAGCTTGGCATTTCAGCGCGAATTTAGGGAAATGGTGGATCTGGGGAAAAAGGTAAAGGGGCAAATTGGACTCCTAGAGTCCAACTTCATCACTCTGGTCTAGGAATACTTCCCGGAGCCATGACTGGAGGTCTGAAAAATTGAAGTCGCAAATGGTATCTGCGATCAGTCGGTCTTTGTCGACCAATGGGATTTTGTCCAAGTCAAGAGGAGGCGGGAGAAAAGGATTCTCCTCTCCTTTTGCTTGTCTTGGCTTTGGCACCATCTCTTGCAATAGTACCTGCAAATAAAACTAGGTTAGTGGGGTCGACTGATAGTGGATGAAGGTGATGAAAAAACAAAGGAGGCGTAAGAGGTAAAAATTCTGGTGCGATGGATGAATAGTGAATGAGGGAGGAAAACTGGAGTTTTATTTAAAACTGGGGTCGGTGGGCGCGGGAGACAGGTCATGCAGGGTAACGGGTATGTTATCCTATAATAAATGGACAATGGGCCACTTGGAGGTGAGATGGCAAGTGACGGTGGCCCAAACATACAGACGGGTGAAGTGGAGGCCAGGGGTTGGTGGTAAAAGTCGCAATAAGGGGATGGTCATGAGTGAAAGGGGTGAGGGACTGACAGCAGGGACTGACGGCAGTTATGGGATGGGACACAACTCGGGAGCAAGTGGAACAAGTGGGAGATGACGTCCCTGAGTGACGGGGCTGTCAGATGGCATATGGTGAAAAGACTTCTAG
The DNA here is from genome assembly GCA_010110895.2 of Picea sitchensis. Taxonomy (NCBI): domain Eukaryota; kingdom Viridiplantae; phylum Streptophyta; class Pinopsida; order Pinales; family Pinaceae; genus Picea; species Picea sitchensis. Next base: position 13,184 of record SNQJ01S0024548.1, on the reverse strand, counting down.
ACCAATATATTTGCACCACTTATGACAGGGGGCCTGCCGGAGGGAGTATCCATTCCAGACCCCCCCCCTTGATTAAAAGAAGAACATCAGGGGGGTTCAAAAACCTTTTTAGACCGTTGATCTGCGTGCCCATTTCCAGGCCACAGATCTTAGAGTGCTCTTTAATACTCATTCCAGACCCCCCCCCTCCATTAAAGGCAGAATGGATGGGGGGGTCCGGAATCAAATCTGGACCGTGGATTCACGCACTCATTTCTGTACCGTCCAGATCTGCACAAAACTTATCACCGNGGTCTGGAAAACTTTGTGAGATGTAGATCTGAGCGTCGCGATCTATACCATCAAAAAGTGCAAGGAGCATAAACTGGGAGCAGAGAACACATGTGCTGGGAAAAACTTAGGATAAGTGTGTTTTATGGGGTTTTTCCCCCAAATTTCAAAAGACACCAACATGGGGTTTCGAACAAACATCTTTTAAGCATTTGGAACATGATGAAACCTTGACCTCTAGCTGGTTTTATTGGAATGGAGCAAATGAAGCAACTAACCTACATGCTAATCTATCTTCCTAGGACAATTAACCCAGATTAAACTGTTGGGTTAAGAAATAACTCTACCTTAGGGCTATCTGACCAGGATTAGACAGTCTGGTCAGATTTATTCACTAATCTAACCTAAGGGCTATCTGACTAGGATTACACAGTTTGGTCAGATTTATTCACTACCCTATCAACATTAAATTTAAAAAGAACTTGGCCATGCTTGAAAGGTATGGCCAAGTTACTATTATTGCATGGGGATTTCATTTCAATTCTTTT